>OZ020291.1:1473921-1554455 GCA_963971205.1 Aethes cnicana | reverse complement strand
AGCCGGACGAGCGCGCGCGGACGAGGCGCCGCCACCCGCCGCCGCGCCGCCGCCCGCAGCCTGCGCATCATCCAGGTCAGAACGCAACCATAAACTGACCGAACTCTTTATTGTACCCTTTTAGTAGACTCCTATGAGTCTTGTCAATTTACTCTGATGTTTAAACACTTTGTTTACATGTTATTATACACGGTGGGTCAGAAAATATGGCAAATAATTAACCCACAGTATCGGCTATTATTTGCCATATTTTCTGACCCACCATGTATTTATTTGACGGTGGAGGCCATCTCTATGATTATTATTGTTTTTATTTCTGGATCCTTGGAGACTATACATCTCTAGATTTAAGTTTAAGATAGGGACTATACAACCCTTAAATGTAATGTTAGTATGTACCTATATATGTATTTTATACATATACCTAATGCAAATGTAATGTAAATTTGTATGTTATTTTAAAAAAAAAGGGCCTGCTGAGTTTTTTGCAGCGCTTCTTCTCAAGCAATGGCTCTAGGAAGCGCTGGTAAATTCACTTCTGATGTGTAAAAGTGCCCCTATGTGGCCAATTTGCTGAATAAATGATAGATTGATTATGCCGGGGCAGTTGATTCAAGGATTATTTGAAACACTCAATTCCTTGATTTTTGTTTAAAAATACAACTGCCTTTGTGAAGATGTGGTTGTTACAAGGACACAAACGAAATGTTACGATTTCCTTGTTTTATGAGTGTATAATTCCTATCAGTGATTCTTGTTTGTTATTGTGGTTTGTTTGACAACTAATAAGCTTGGCAAAGTCTATGGTTGAATTTTTTTCTATGATAACATCTTTGATAAATTGATTGGTACACTTTGTAACTCAATACTTTGACTCAAAATGTATGTTCCATAAGTCATAGTTGTAAGAACAATTATTACTCAAAATGTAAGTTTCAACATTTTGGGTCAAATCTATAGTGATTTATATCTATTATCAGCATTATTTTCTAATCCTTAATATGTAAATGCATGTATTTATCCAGATATTATGGTGATGGTAAACAAAATATTCGATTTTATTTCATAAATTTTATCTAAAATGGTGTGTCGGAACTGTAGATGATGTTTTCTTATTCCATTTGCAGATGGCTAGCAAGAAGGGTAAATGAGTAAGTGCTGTTTAAATATTTTGCACTTATTTGTGTTGTCTGCACTAATTGTGTGTTTGTCTTATTAATTTCAACATCAATTTTATTCCATTTTAATTCAAGAAATCAGTTTTTCTATTCATGTGTCATACATACATGTGTAATAACATGGCATCTTTTAAATCACAATTTTCTCATATTGTGGATGTCTGTGCTCTCATTTTTACATTTTAGTACCTTTTTCATAAAATTTCACATTATCATAGATAAAGAAAAGAGTTTAGAGGTAATACAATGCTTGAAAAAATTATCAATAGCTCATTGCGCCTTAATATGAGATGTATTGAATTTTAAATTCATCTAAGAAATGTTTCTGTAATATTAACATTATTTTTTTCCATATGTATTTGCTTATACTAACAATTTGTTTCGGCATAAGTACTGTTTATATTTTTGTTTACATTAATTTCAACTTAAATATAACTAATGTTTGTTATCTTTGTTCCTATCTAACAACTTAAAGTTGTCTAAAAAAATAAAATAAAAAACTACATTTATTTCTTGTTCTTCTATAATGTTTAAGAATTTTATACTCGCGTATTTTTTGCGAGTTGAATGAGTAACTTATAAGACATAATGATATTCTTAAGGGCCCTCGCCCACGGCGACTTTGTAGCGATGCTGCCGCGCTACTCGTATCGCTATCCTTTTTTGATTTTTTGATGTAAAAAAAAGGATAGCGATATGCAGAGAGCGAAGGCCCTTAAACTTAAAAAAAACTAGCCTTGATTACTAAATTAGCTCAATATCCCTTCCAGCATGCCACGCCGTTCCGAGCACGTCAGGCGTGAGCGAGATCCTTCAAAACCTGAGCCGCGTTCAGCTGACTCCGACCCAGGCCGCTCGCCTCGAATGTCGTGCCGTCGTAGGCTACCTAGGAACTATAGAGACTCCGCAAGCTTCCCCTAGCGCCGCCCCGGGGAACGTGCGAACTGCCGTCAGAAAACTCCGGCAAGAAAGACGCCCTGCCGCCCCTGTGCTACTCTCCGTTCTACCCAATGCACTGTATCTCAGACGACCTAGCGCTCAAATCCTCGCGCAATACCCAAGGGAACGAATCCTATACGCGGGTTGCGGCTCCGACGCTGACAGACGATATTTCGGCCTCGTTACCTCAGCAGAAACGTCTGATAACGAATTAGAAGCATCACACAGCTGCCATGTGTTTGCCGTCGACCCGAGAATGGCGGAACACGAAGCGCATTCCACAAGAGCTCGAGAGTTCCAGATTACGTGCACTAGAGATCCAGTCGCGGAGAGATGCCTGGAATTCCCACCTTCAGCTGAATATGTTGTCGGGATAGTGAAAGGCATGTATTCACTGCCAGCTGATGATTGCAATAGTCCAGGATTGCAGCAGATTTCGAAGCTAGCCGTCAAAGGAGATAGTCCCGCTTTTGGTAACTTCTCTAGATGTAATCGAGCTGTTTTCCGAATGCCTAGAGAGAGGAGACCGAATCGGCACGACGATAGGTTGGAAGCGCCAGAGTTTGTCGCTAACTCCCCTCAACCGAGCAACCATAGTGAGATAACTACGACGTCTAGTAACAGTGATTCTGGCATAGGTTTCCATAATGATGGTCGGAATATAGCTGACAGAATTTTAGTTGTTGATTTCGCTGGGCCTCAGCCACCTGTGAACAGGTTCAGGCAAGAAATACCGCCTCGCCCGCTCGGTTTAGTCGGCTTTGAAGCAGATGGTGCGTTTCTATCGAACACTACTCCTGTAGTAGACGGTTTCGCCGGTCAAGGGCGGCCTTTAAACTTAGATGACGTTCTAAACAACGATTTGCAGCCAGTAAGGCATGTTAGTCCACGGAACGAGGACGATAATTACAATTACAATTTGTACGGGAACGTCGCGTCAACATCCCGAGTGTTATACGACCAGGTTTACACTGAGAACGAGGGCCATCACTACGAGTTTATACCACCACAGTTGGACATGGACGTTGAGATTGACAGAGTTGGGGATGCTTTTAACTCTGTAGAGATTTACGAGGAGAAACGTAGTGATGCTCGGTCGAACGATTCGGTAGAAGATCTGACGGAGTGTGGGAGTAAGAGCGTGGATTCCGTGTCAGTTTACTCGACGCGAAGCCATGAAGAGGCGCGGCCAGCTTTACGGAGACACCTCCAAGCCTCGCTGGATGATATGCTGGTCATCGGATCTCGGGACCCGCCTCCGGCTCGGAAGGATGATGACAATTTCTTGCACCCCGCTGCCGTTAAAAGCAAGGTTAGTAAATTTAGATAATATTTAAAATCGATGGACGCATAGCACTGATCAAAACGTAAGTTGACTGCCTTATATATAAATAAAATGGGGACTTAAAATCGAATCCAAACTACGGACCGTTTTATTAATAGCTAGCTTCTGATTGCGACTTCGTCCGCGTGGGATTTGGTTAGAGCATTCCCGCAGGAACTACGCGTTTTTCCGGTATAAAAAGTAGCCTAAATGTTGACTGTGCCGAGTTATGCGAGTTCTAATTGTGATACTGACAAACTTTCTGCAATGAGTTCAAGTATTGGTTCTATGGTTCCCCGCTTTCGTTGTTACCCAGTCTCTATAATAGCCCTGTCCAGTTCTAATTTCTAACTGGCTACACGTTTTTTAATCCAAGCACTTCATATTTCAGGTCCGCAAACTCAAGCCGCTCAATCTGCTCTCAAGGACCCGGCACATGCTGTCAGGAAAAGAACGCGAGAAGAAGCTGGAAGGCCGAAGTCGGGCGCTCTCAGCTAGCGCTGGCGATGTTGCGGGCTCTGGCACTGACCCGTTACCGGGCGCCGCTAGCGAGCCGGACTTGAGACAGGTCAGTGGCAGAATTAAAAAAAATGGCTTTGTAACTGGCTGGCTACAGGTAAGGTTGGTCTCAGGGGAAACTTAAGAATAAAATGGGCTGTATAACTGGCCAGCTACAAGGCGTAGCCGTTTAGAAAAAAATAAACCTACCTATCTATGGATTAGCCTTAGAACTGGCCACCTACGAAGCTATTTTGCTAAAGCCAGGTTTACACGGAGCCAGCGCTGGCACGCTAGTAGACGTACATTGCTTATTCACTGAGGATACGACTATTATTAAGAGTTCTTTCAAAACCAGCAATATACATGCGTTCGCTGGCTCCCTATGAATCTGGTCTAAATTGTTAGAAGTGGTGGGGACAGATAATTTCCCGACGTCATCAGCGAGCTGCTTTTCAGGCAGGTCAGTACTAAATAAAAAAAATGGTTTTAAACCATCCCCTCATTAAACTACCAATTAATCAACGTGTCCTATTCTTTCTTAATACATGATATGATTTATACTTATTGTAAGCAAAACACCATATAACCTGAGACACATAATATTGAACTTTTCCTCAAGAAGTTTATCAAAATATGACTCCAGTCTAGTACCGTGGGAACCAATCATTAAACAATAGAATAGAATAGAATACATTGATCTATTATAAGTAAGGATTCACATTCAGCCGGAGAAAAATGGGCCGTCAAAACGGGTGCCCTACTTGTTGACTTTGGCGCTCAGTAAGTTTGACACTTAAGTCTTACAGTGCTAGGTTTACTTTTGTATAAAATATTTATCTTGACACATATTATAAAGAGGCGTTATTGGCATACTGGAACGTATTTCCTAATGTCAGTTTGCTCCATATATTTTGACATGTTCTGTTGGGCACTGTTCGTCCATATGTTATTATAGGTCAATGATAGAATAGAATGATTTATTTGCTTGAATACGTCATACAATGTCTGGGATGACTATTGAAATATATATAACAACTAGCTTTTCCCTGCAACTTCGTATGCGCAGAAATATTAAAAAGTAAAATCCCCTAGTGCCGACCGCTAAGAAGCATATAGCCTATCTCATAAGCTGCTTATAAAAAATCTGCAAGGATTGTGGAGGTTTTTTATGATATTAGACTTATAGACAGCCAGACGTCCCACCTGATGATAAGCAATTACCGCTGTCTTTAGATATTTGTAATATCTAAGGCATGGCATCACATGCTGCGTCGCCGGTTGCCGGTCGCAAAGACGTTTCAAGCAACCCGTTTTAAAAACTGACCTGTCTGGTAAATCACCCGTTGAATTCTATTGTATGGGATGTACGAAATTCACGTTTCATTTGAATCACTTATACTTATTTTATGACTAGCTTTTCGCCGCAACTTCGTATGCGCAGAAATATTAAAAAGTAAAATCCCGATTTTTCCCGTTCCGGTGGGAATTTTGCAAAATCCTTTCTTAGCGGATGCCTACGTCGTAACATCTACCTGCATGCCAAATTTCAGTCTGATCCGTCCAGTGGTTTGGGCTGTGCGTTGATAGATCACTATGTCAGTCAGTCATCTTTGAGCTTTATATATTTAGATAATAACGCGTCATCGTTCCCTCTTTGATTCATACCTCAACTACATATTTAAATAATCATTGCTAACTAAGCGAAACAACTGCAGTAATCAAATTTTACGTCACCCTTAGCCGTAAAATGGAATTTTCTTACTCTGAATTTTCTCACCTTCGGCTCGGGCCACAAATACTTGCGATCTGGGACATTAACGAATTCACCGCCCGTCTGTAATGTATTATTATAATCATAATGACAACTAAATAGTAATTGACAGTCTAATTTGTATTGTATTTGTACTAAGGTTATGTTTTACTTGACAAATGAGACGTTAAGTTGTATTTGATGATAATGATGATCCGACGTATCACCAAGAATGCATGCTGGTATTAACCGAATTCTACGCGGGCAAAGTCGCGGGTAGAAGCTAGTTGACAATGTTTATACAATAATCCTAATATGGTTAAGCCGGGAATCAAAGTTACATCCCACAGGACCTCACGAAGGGAACCAGGACGCCATTTATATCACTTAAAGCTTATCAGAAGCAATAGGGATGACGACAGGGTGAAGAAATCGAAATTCTAATTAGTCCGTCAGTCAGATAATTAAAAAACATAAGACACGTATTTTTTGTTTTATCGAATTAACAAAGAATGACTAAGTTAAAGTTAAAACCAATTAAAGTTGGAGAGTGGGGGCGAACTACGTCACCGTTAGGTATAAATCGTACCTAACCGTGACGTCACGCGACATTTCAACTCAGTATATCTCCGTATAAGTTTGATTACGTGAAAGAAAAAATACGAGTCCAATACTTTTCAATAATCTTCCTGATAGACTAAGGAAAAAAAAGTTGTCGTCATCCCTATTCCGGTGTTTATTGAGCTTATAGCCGTAATAGCCCATAACGAGCTTTATAGGCGCGTTTTTATTGTTGAACTGGTGAAGGAATGACAGCTTCCAGTTTTATTCTTCTCGTTTAAACGAGGGCTCTTGTCTATATGCAAGACGATTTCGCCAATGTCAAGTAATGGGGGCATTAATTTGCCACTAGATGCGCTAGTGTCGCGTTAGGTCCAATAACATTCACTTTTCACTGGTTTTGGCGGGCTTCGTGACATAAATGATATAATCTTTAATTTACCTGTTGAAAAGTGATCTCCTTCGTGAAATCATCGCAAATATGGATTATTTGGCGATCAATGTGAACGCTTTGAAAGAAAATGAAAAATTCCGAACAAAACGGAACTGCACAACATTGCGGCACAGCTACTCGATATGATGATAGTTATTTATGATTAATAAACTTAATGAGATTCAAGATTTAAAACTTTGTTTCGGCGCGGATCTTATAAAGTCGCCTTTGACAGCTATACTCCTGGACCTTAGTTAGAACAGTGGCGCCAACTGGTGGGCAAAGAAACGATAGTCTCCATTGAGAACACTCACTATTAGCTATTTTCAAAGCTCGATCGGACAGGTCAGTCAGTTTCTTCTTTTATTTTAGATACAAACGACCTCAGAAACGGCTCTAACGATTTGGATGAAAATTGGAATATGAGTGTTTTCGGGGGCGATAAATCGATGTAGCTAAGTTTCATATCTGAGAAAACAAAGCTCGGTCGCTCAGGTTAGCTGGAAGAGAAGGGAATAAGCTCGCCTTTGTACGTGTGTCTCTTCTTTGTATTGAAATTTGTATTCGTGTGTTTTTATTTTGTACAATAAAGTGCTACTTACTTACTATATTTTTACGATAGCAACGGCTTTAATTTATTTATAGCAACATTATGTTACACGTAAGACGCAAGTTCTATTTCTTTTATTCCCAAATGATAGAGTCACGAAATGTACAACAGTATGTATAAACATAACAGGTGTACTAACATCATGTCACCATACTCCGTCCTTCTCAGAATTGCCAATAAATGAGACTGGTGAGACCATGATTCAATATTTGCATTGCACAAGACAGTTGCTATGTTCGTGTATTTGATCACCAATCTGAATTCTTTAGTCTATCTAAAGAGCCTTGGTAGCTTAGTGGTTGACCTACCGCCTCTCGTGCAGAGGGTCGGGGGACTCGGGGGTTCGATTCCAGCTTGCACCTCCTTTTATTAACGCATATACTGCCACCGACGCATATATGCATTTTGCTGATTTTTCCGCAGTGCCTCGAACGCACATGTGCGTTGCAATGTTCCCTTAATGACAGATGTGGCACCTGGCGAAAGTTCGTAAAAAGAAGTGGCAGTGAATGCGTTAAATAGACGTGATGAAAAATTTAATGTTGGCTATTCAATATCGTACTTAAGTTAAGTCAGAGTTGCGAGTCAGATCTGAACCTCCAACGAACCAGCGAGTCTGTAGGTCGAACTAGGCTACGTCTGGCCCATTGTCTAAAGATAAATCCACAAAGTATGCTACAAGATAAAGTTCCAAGTAAATGTATCTATGTTTTTATCTCTAACACTTGCTACATTCTATTTCCGCTCTGTTATCAGTAAATTCTAAGCCGCGGGCGTTATTTTTAGAAAGCCTTAGTCACCCGAAGGACTCGTATTTTAAGAGTTGTTGTATGGATTTGATTTTGTTTAGTGTATTCTCAATAGATTTGAAGATTCAAACGGATGCGCATATTTACAACGCTTTTATTAGGTCTACTACTACAGCCTATTTGCGCCCCACTGCTGGGCACAGGGCCTCCTCTCATCACGAGAGGGTTTAATGGGCCCAGTGCAGATTGGGGATTTCACAAACATCTTTGAATTACTTCGCAGATGCGTGCATGTTTCCTCGCGATGTTTTCCTTCACCGAAAAGCTCAGTGGTAAATTCAAATTGAATTTCGCACACAAGTAAACTTATAGGTGCGACGCGGTATCGAACCCCCGACCCTCTGCATGAGAGGCGGTAGGTCGAACCACTAGGCCACCACGGCCTTTAATTTATTAGGTCGTCGTGTTGTAACTAACATTCAAAGTATGTAAAGGAATCTTGCATGCTAAATTTCTTTCTGCTGGTTATCTGGCAGGTTAGCTTTCAAATATGTATGTATAGATTCGTGGACAATGCAATCATACGGTACCATCGAGCTGATCTGATGATGGAGCTTGGAGGTGGGCACGTAAAAGAAACGTCAAAGCGTTGTTTTAATTTTTACCCAACTGCGCCAGGGGAGGGATATTTTTTTAGAGTGTATTTATGTATATTTCTTTGGTACGTCTAACCTTAACGGCTGGATGGAGTTTAGCTCGTGAGGTGCCGTTAGATTCGTCTTTATTGTCAGAGTGACATTAAAATTGTACGCAGTTGGGTTTTTGCCGTGATAACGTCTTATAACTTAATGAACGCCGGCTGCGCCAACAAAAAAACATGACGCAATAGTAGCGTTGTAGCGTTACGTAGCGTTACGTGACGTTATCACGTATAAAATTATCGTCCGTGAACCGACTTTACAGATAACCATTTTTTTAAATATTATTTATATAAAAAGTATTAATAAATTGTTTTCATTATTGCGAGAAGAATTGCGAGCCTTAAGTGGCAGTGGGCGGGGCACATTGCTCGCAGGACTGATGGCCGATGGGGCCGGAAAGTGCTCGAGTGGCGCCCGCGAACCGGGAGACGAGCTGTCGGTAGGCCTCCGACAAGATGGAGCGACGACCTCGTGAAGGTCGCGGGAAACCGGTGGAAGCAAGTAGCACAGGACCGGTCTGAGTGGCGAGCCTTGGGGGAGGCCTATATGTCCAGCAGTGGACGTCTTTCGGCTGAAATGATGATGATGATTTTCATTATAACCTATTGATAAAATATTTTCGTGTAGCATGATCAAGACGGCTTCGTTGACCATGGTACGTATGGTTTATTTATTAGACTTAGGTGCAACTTAGGAGTTCCTTATAATTATAGTCTCTGGGGCTATATTCGAAGTTTTAAATAGGGATCTCCCTGTTCCCTATAGAATCGCTCACGCGTCAAGTTGAACTTTAAATCTAGCTGCTTAAAGTTCACGCGACGCGTGTGCGATCCTATAGGGAACAGAGAGATTCCTATTTTAAGACTTCGAATATAGGCCCTGTTCTTTGTACCTTTATAGGTATTGCGGTAAAATGAATCGCGTTTCTATGCATATATATATTCATGGTCTAAGAAAACAAGGTCTGCCGATCCGGGTGACGTGTCACCCTAACGTCAAAGTCGAGTTGCCACTTTATTGCAATAAAACAAAAAATAAAGGAATATTTGTTGCCGTTATAATGCAAAATAAATTATTTGCGCATTACAATTGTCATTTTCTCAAACATGCTCGGAAATGTTCGTGTTACTTTCAAAAAAGGAAGACGCGAGGCTGTCCATTGCCGGCCTTGGCCAGCAAAAACATTATTGTCGTGTGTTTTTTTTTTTAATTCGCTTGCTATTTGAGACACCTCTGTAGAGAAACTGACAAATCCATGGAGGTATTAACTACAACTTCCATGGCCAAATCATCCACGATCATGGAAGTAGTAAATACTGATGTGGGGTAAGTGCGCCTAAATTTATTTCGCCCCTATGCCTTGTCAACAGACAACTACTAGTTGAGTAATATTTAGAGGTTTCGATATATTTATGTTAGGCGCACTTACCCCATCCTGGCGCACTTGCCCCGAAACTGACAAATCCATGGAGGTAATAAGTACAACTTCCATGGCCAAATCATCCACGATCATGGAAGTAGTAAATACTGATGTGGGGTAAGTGCGCCTAAATTTATTTCGCCCCTATGCCTTGTAAACAGCAGCCAACTACTAGTTGAGTAATATTTATAGGTTTCGATATATTTATGCTAGGCGCACTTACCCCCATCCTGGCGCACTTGCCCCGACTGACCTTACGTATTTCCTCGCTGTTTGAGAAAAGCATTATATATACCTCGGCCGCAATTGCGATTGCCGGACTCGTACTAATAGAAGGCTTCGCTTCGCTCAGCCTTCTAACTGACTCGTCCGGCAATGCGCTACTTGGCGGCCTCTGCAATAATGTACTATTACTTGTTTAAGCAAATAAAATGGGACAAGTTAAAAACAAATGAACGTAATAATTTAATAAAACACTTACAGGATACATGGGAGTCGGGGATTATTTTAATACACCATTTGCAACACACATCAATATGAATGACGTTAGGGTGACACCCACACTACTACAGAATACCGGACTGCCATACGTGGCGAAGTATATTATTGTATCATGCATATATTTGAAAGATAGTGTAGTCCTACTTCATTCGCTCCCTTCCAAAATTGTGTCAAAATGCTGATAATAATGTCATATCCTAGTTTTCAAATCTTGACAAAAATAATACGATTGATAAAGTCTGAAATACATATGCTGTTGCAAGTTTTATCGAGACGGCGTAGTATCGAGGCCGAGCCGACCCCATTGAAATTTGATTCGAAGACGCCATTCCAACATAGATCCATTATAAGTAAGGATTCCCAATCAGCCGGAGAAAAATGGCCCCGTCAAATCGGTGCCCGAACAGCTCAGGCACCCGTTTGGCCTTCGTTATAAAAAGGCGTTATCACATTGATCTGCTATAAGTAAGGATTCACAATCAGCCGGAGAAAAATGGCATATTGGAACTTATTTTCTAATGTCAGTTTGCTCCATTTATTTGGCATATTCTGTTAGGCACTGTTCGTCCATATGTTATTACGTATTTTATAGGTCAATGCATTCCATACATATTCATTACAGTTCAAAGAAATTAGGCCAAAGAATTGAGTAAGTTGAAATTTTTGATATGTTTATTATTACACAGATTTGTGTTGGAAAAATGTTGAATGATGTAAACTAATTTCATGGTCAGCGGAATGTGTTTGACGAAAATTGTGAAATAAGTTTTTAAGGCCGTTCCCTGACACAGCATCGTCAAATTGCTTATGTAAGGTCATACTTTTCTAATAAATGCTAAAAGCTAAAAATATGAGTAAAACATATGTTATATTTGATTATATCATACTTAAATTGACAGCTTTCGTTGCACGATTCACGAAACTTCGGTCGATACAATTTAATTCCAAAGCAACCTCTAACTCGGACCTTTAATCCAACTTTACTCCAGTTTATTATATCAAGCAGTGTTAAAATAAACCTGACAGAAAAATGGTCAATATTAAATGCATAATTTGATAGCTTTATAAATGCCATGTTTTTAGACGGTATTTTTATAGAAATTAAAACGCCTTAAATACTAACTAAATCGGGCGTTCTGTGCGTAGCGCTTTCTCTTTCACTCGTTGCACGAGTGACAGTGACGGCTGAGCTGGGTATAGGAGCGGCCTTAAATACGATAGATTAAATAACAAACTAATTGAAGTTTGTGTAACCTCCATCTTTAACTGTAATAGCTAAGAAACTGAGAACACACTCGATAAAACTAGATACCACAGGTCTGGATTACACAACCTGTCTGACATGCTAGAAAATGCATGATTATCTTCAAAAAACAACTGCTACTACGACAGCCTATTTGCGTCCCACTGCTGGGCACAGGCCTCCTCTCATCACGAGAGGGATTGGGCTATAGTCCACACGCGGGCCCAGTGCGGATTGGGGACTTCACACACATCTTTGAATTACTTCGCACATTCGTGCAGGTTTCCCCACGATGGTTTCCGTCACCGAAAAGCTCAGTGGTAAATTCAAATTGAATTTCGCACATAAGTAAACCTAGAGATGCGAGCCGGAATCGAACCCCCGACCATCTGCATGAGAGGCTACTAGATCGAACCATTAGGCCACCACGGCTTCATAAAACAGAATACCAGCCAATGGGGACTATCGTTTCTTTGCTCACCAGTTGGCGCCAATGTTGACTAAGGTCCAGAGGAATAGCTGTCAAAGGAGACTTTATAAGATCGACGCCGAAACAAAGTTTTAAATCTTGAATCTCATTAAGTTTATCAATTATGAATAACTATCATCATATCGACTAGCTACGCAGCAATGTTGTGCATGTTTTTTTTTGTTTCAAAGCGTTCACATTCATCGCCAAATAATCCATATTTGCGATAATTTCACGAAGGAGATCACTTTTTAACAGGTAAATTAAATAAATTATAATTTATGTCACGAAGCCCGCCAAAACCAGTGAAAAGTGAATGTTATTGGCCCTAACGCGAAACAAGCGCCTCTAGTGCCAAATTCACACGCGATTAGCCCCCATTCTGAACCTTCTTGCAATCTTCTAGCATACCAGTTACCATCCTTACAGTAACGTGTATCATATCATCGGTCTACATATCAAAGTCGATTTGACTGTGCATTAGTAATACAAAGTACAAGTTCATAAATAAAAAGTAAAGTATGTAAAACTAGAAATTTTCACTTAGCTGTCACTACAATCAACTCACGCGCAATCTATACGTATCCTCACCACCATGGTCTAAGAAAACAAGGTCTGCCGATCCGGGTGACGTGTCACCCTTACGTCAAAGTCGAGTTGCCACTTTATTGCAATAAAACATAAATGAAGGAATTATTTGCTGCCGTTATAATGCAAAATAAATTATTTGCGTATTACAATTGTCATTTACTTGTTTAAGCACACAAAATGGGACAAGTTAAAAACAAAGGAAAAAAAAGGAAGGAAATAATTTAATGAAACACTCACAGGATACATGGGGGTCGGGGATTATTTTAATAGACCACTTGCAACACACAGCAGTGCGACTGACGTTCGGGTGACACCCACACTACTACAGAATACCGGACTGCCATACCTGGCGAAGTATATTATTGTATCATGCTCACCACGTCTTTCAAAGTGTTTGCCAGGAAACGTGCATCATTGACTCCTCACGACTATATTTAATTCGTATTTAACCGAATAATTACCCGGCCTTCCACGACGACCCCGAGTGAACGACCGTGTAATAACTTTATCCGTGAAATTAACCGAGAGTTCCAGTATTTGTGTTTAAACTTGGTTGAGTTCCGGAAAAGTAAGCCCGATGGTTTTTGACCTACCGTCTCTCATATGTAATCATAAGGAGAATCGGGGCTCGCGCCTCTGAATAACTTAATCTGCAATGAGCAAATTAAATTACTTATCACTATAAACTTTTTTTATCTTTTCTAAGCTTTTCAGTGAAGGAAAACCTTTCGAAGAAACCAACAAACATGCATCTGCGATGTAGGTATTTACTAGCTTCGGCCCGCGACTTCGCCCGCGTGGAATTCGGTCATCGCGTTCCCGCGGGAACTACGCGTTTTTCCGGATGAAAAGTAGCCTATGTCCTTTCCCGGGACTCCAACTATCTCCATGCCAAATATCATCCAAATCGGTCCGGCGGTTGAAGCGTGAAGAGGTAACAGGCAGACATACAGACAGACAGAGTTACTTTCGCATTTATAATATTAGTATGGATTTAGTTCAAAGATGCGTGTGAAGTTCGAATTCCATTCTGAAGTTAATTCCCTTGGCCCACATTTTGCCTTCTTTTATTATGAGACGAGTCCTCTGCCCAGCAGTGGGACGTCAATAATCTGTTGTGGTGATTATTACGAGTAAGTGGCGGAAAAACCATCGGTTTCGGGCAAAGGTCAAATTGATTCAACCAATCACACCCACGTGCCTTTACGATGAGCTGGGCTGAAATATCACCAATTTAGGTCAGACTTATTCCTCCATGGCGCCTCTGCCTGTTTGTTATCACAGCCAGTTGCAAAAGCAACTTTGTTTTAAATATACAGAGGCCGCTTTTGTAACTGGCTAGGAGCAGTGTTATTTATATTTTTCATGTGTTATCTAAACTGCTATTCATGCATTCTTTTATATCAATACTGTTATTGCTGAGCTCATGTGTATGACCTGTGATACAGCAACTATGTCTGTATGTTGTGACGATAGTTAACCAGCAGAAGCAGCTATCGATTCTAAGCATATATTGTAGGCTTTTAATTTTTTTCGAGCTCGTAAAAAAAGTATGGGATTTAGGTATTGCTCACACCATTCCATATTTTTTTTTACAAACTCGAAAGAAACCTTAAAAGCATGCGTAGAATCGATAGCTGATTCTGTGGGTAAAATATCGTCTAAGCGTATTGTTTGACCCCGTATAAAAAAAATTCTTTGCTGCTAAGGTATTTTTTTAAGGAAACCCATTCACATCACATTTGGGCTATTTATTCGTCACACAGCTGAATTACTTTCGCATTTGTAATGTTAGTACCCACCACTACCACCCTCACCACAGAGCCCACTTACTACGCCCTACTGATTGGCACAGGCACAGCTTAGGCCTCATTTCATCACGAGAGGGTTTGGGCTATAGGGAGTCTGTGTGTGAATCGGAAACTTCGCACATATCTTCGAATTACTTCACGATGTTTACCTTCACCAAAAAGTACAGTCGTAAGCAAATAAGTAAACCCGAGGTCCGAGCCGGATTTGAACTCCCGACACACGGCGGGCACGGCGCATAAAAGCACGATTTCGAACGCAATTCGAATGAAGCGTCAATGTTTGCGTGCGAGGACGTCAGTACACTTGTAAATGTGTGTGTACCAGTACGCGGGCTAACGATTCACTCTCCATCTCCGGATGAAACAAATGACGGCCGAGTTGGGCGCGAGTTGCGCGCCGGCTAGATTCAGGCGGGTGATTCCGTGGCCATTCTGTATATATATGTATTACTATTAAATATTCTGTGCTCCCGACCCTCATGAGAGAAGTGGGAAGACGTCATGTATCACATTCAAAGCGGACATTGAAATTCATAATTCGAATCTAGGGCATGCCGTGATTCCGCATCTGATTCGGTATGTTAACCTCTCAATCGCGAGGTCAGGCCAGTGATAACTGAATGAATGAATGAACGAACGACTTGGCTGTTGCGTTTCGGCGCCGCCCGCGACCTTTCTGTCTTATCGGACTGAACTTTTTTTTGTTACACTCGCAAATTAAGTGGCCAGTATGAATTCGTTTTTTTTATTATTATGTTAGAACGTTATTTAATTAGCGGAATTTTACAGCTTCGTTAAGTTGAGGAGATAAGTAGTAATTTGAACTTTTAGTTTTATCATCGAAAATTAACCGACGTGGCTATTGCGGCTGTACATTGAAAGAAAATAGGTAGGTACAGTCGAGTTCATTAATATGTGTACACTTTTGGACCTTATTACAACGTGGTAAGGTGCAAAAGTGTGTATATATTGGCAAACTCGACTGTACTTAGTAAAAATTAAAGCACAACATAACATACTAAACATGATATTGATAGGGATAGAACAAAAATCGGCGATTTTTAGAATTAATTTGTATTTATTTTTAGCGCACGTGTTCGGAAATTCTTAACAGATATTTTGACATTTTAACATAGGTACCATTTCATCTCTTTAGACAGACAGCTAGTTTTACATTTCTCCAAAAGATTACATTACATTATATTATATCTAATATATAAAATTCTCGTGTCAGTGTTTGTAACCAAACTCCTCTGAAACGGCTCGACCGATTCTTGTGAAATTTGGAGTGTATGTTAAGTAGGTCTGAGAATAGGACGTAAGTTATTTTTCGTAGGTAACCAAAAAAATAAAGCGGTACGAAGTCCGCGGGGTCACCTAGTTTAGATATACTACAGCAAATTTTTCCATGAATAAATAAATAGATAAATAAATTACTAAAATGTTATGGTAAGAACTAAGTAGTAAAATTACCTCAACATGAATATCAAATACCCATACAGCATGTGTGATGAAACTAGCGTCTGTATCTATTTTGGGTCGTAGGTTGCGTTCCGATCGCAATCGCGGTCCATTCATGGAACGAATGCGGTTACAAATGTTACAATTGCGTTCAATTTGGACTTAGTTTCGCAAACTGTTAATTGTTAGGATAAACAGTAGCATTTTATTGTGATACCACTCAATATTAAGACTAAAAATGAACACGTGGTAATACAACAAACATCTATCCATGGAATGTCAAGTTTACTGTCGATTTGACGTTATCAATTTGAATAAAATACGTAATAATTTTACATGAATTAGATGCACCTTCCGATACTAATAATTTCTTATTATTTCTTTGAATAAAATGCATTTTAATGGCTTTGTAAAATTAATTAAATGAAGGAAACGATCATAATAAAAGATACAGTCACACAGCAAGCCATTTACTCGTCTTTTTAACGCAATAAGTAGGTACTTAACCAAATCAACCATTACTTCCTCTTGTTGAATCTGAGTTAACATTAACACTCCGAGAATTTCTAGAAAACCGTAGTCTCTGAGCTGTTTTTTAATTTGTAAGGCACATTGTTTGATGCCCCTATACTGTACAATGATGTCAATGAAGTATGGAATGAACTCATTCATTAAGATCAATCTTCCCACATTTGGATGATTATTTACATTCCCATATGAACTGTGGGAGCGGGACCGCCAGTCTATCTCAAGCCTCGCGCGGCGACCGACGTGAAGTTCGAAACTCGAATCAGTACACTGAAAAATAAATGCTAATTGTTACTGGCCGGTTAGACACCGGTCGCGCGAATCTGAATCTTACTGGCAGTGACATAAAATATGAAGTGGGGTGTGCTTCTGTGAACGTGTTACGCTAAATGCTGAAAAAAAAAACAAAATTTAAACTCGGAAAATGCGGGTGTTCGTGATTTGAATTTCGAGTTAGGGTTGTCGATCTGAAAATAAACATTGAGTGTTTGTGTAGTTTCTTTTGTGATGTTTTGATCTCGTTATGGCTAATCGAATGATGGGATATGTGATATGCGGGTACAACTCCGTGGACAATCTACTGGTAAGTGTATAACAAAATTTATTTAGTTTTCTTCTTAGGCTTGTACGTGTGGTCCTTTGAATGTTTAGTGTTTACGTTTTACGGTACATAATTAATACAAGTTATGAATTTACGATTAGTGGTTTCTAAACGAGGTCACCATAGTATTACGGAAAAGGGTGTTTACCTACACTTAATTGCTCAAGTAGTGCAGTGTTAACTTTCAATAATTGCAAGTTTTCCTGTTTCCTCCATTGTTATTGTTGCATTTGTGTTGTAATGTAGCTGCTCTTTAGAAATCCTTTTTATCTGCTGATTCTTGTTCATTCATATTGATGCCTGCAATGGGTTTCAGCGGTGTAGTTGGATATCAAATTTTGATACTTCTGATTACAAAGGGCCTAACATACAGTCAGCAGCAGAAGTAGATAAGCTGTCCAGGTGTTCAAAATGACCTACACACGCCCTTAACGTCTTAAGAATAAGGTCGTGTGTAGGTCATTTTGAACACCTGGACAGCTTATCTACTTCTGCTGCTGACTGTACAAGGGACATTCGAAGGTGTCTAAAGTCCCCAAACCTAACTAATATAGGCCGCCCCCTACCAGGTGCCGGCAACTTTTTACGGCCAAAGGCCCACAATACGACCAAATAAAGAATAGGGGGCCGCCATAGGGAATTAAAAAAAGCTCATCATTTTCTAGATGGTCCTTGGTTTGAGGTTATCTTAAGGCACAGAATATTAAAATTTAATAGTACTACGTACAGAATGGCAACGGAATCGCCCGCCTGAATCTAGCCCGTGCGCAAATCGCTCCCAACTCGCCTTACCGTCATTTGTTTCATCCGGAGATGGCGAGTGAATCGTTAGGGCCTTATCACATTTGCGATTCGCGAGCGAGTTGAAAGCGTTTTTCAATACAAAACTCGTACGCGGCGAACTCGCGGCGTGTTCGACTCCATACAAAACTCGCTCGCGAATCGCAAGTGTGATAACGCTCTTAGCCGGCGTCATGCCCGCGTAGCGGAACACACATATTTACAAGTGTACAGACGTCCTCGCACGCAAACATTGACACTTCATTCGAATTGTGTTCGGAATCGTGTTTTTATAGTCCGTGTCCGCCGTGTGACCTGACGAAGATCGCGTGGGTTTGGTGGATGCGCTTGCGCTGGATCGGTCTATATCAAGGGTCGACAATCCGCTGGCTATTTACATGATTGGACAACTTTCAAACTAGAAAAAATATATTTAGTAGGTACTATTAAATATTCTGTGTCAGTGGTATCAATGTCGTTTCAATTAGACGTTCTATCAACTTTTTAAAGCGTTTGAAATCGATTCTTTCCGGAAGTCAAATAACTGTGAAATTACCCAGTTAATTGATGATAGGATAGTAATATAAATATGTCGGCGATTTAGATTTTTCTTAATTTGTATCTTACATTCCTTTCGGTTTATTTTCCGCCCATTTTCTTTTACCAACAAACGCAACGATATCACTTCAGATAACTTGATGAGTGGACAATCATTTGTTATGTGTAGAATAAATACTTATAAAGGAATGAATACTCGTAATACAGAGTGACTTCGAATTCATTTTTTTCATGTTGATGTACCATCGACAAAACAATCATGAAGATGAATCAAGTTCATGATAGCTACAAAACAGTTTTTTTTTGGCTTAGTTAGCCCTACTTGCCCCAGAGGTTAGCGGCTTGGCTCAAGTGGGGCTAACTAAGCCAAAAAAAAAACTGTTTTGTACCTATCATGAACTTGATTCATCTTCATGATTGTTTTGTCGATGGTACATCGACATGAAAAAAAAATATAGGGTCAGCCAGTGGCGGACTAAGGGGGGGGCGGCGGGGGCGGTCCGCCCCGGGCCCCCGATCCTAGGGGGCCCCCAAATCACCAAATAATATAGTACTTAAGGCAAAAAAAAACTTGAAAAAATAGTTTCGACCAGGCAGCGGCATAACTGTACCACCTCACGCTCGAGGCCCCGAGGCAAATCTTTCGTTCCTTTAGGGCCCCGTTAATTTTCAAAATTGCACAACTGAAATTTTTGGACTTTCCATTCTTTCCTCGTGGCCTCTTGGGCCGGGGCCCCCTCAGCTCAGGTAGTGAGGTAGGGAATTTTGCCCGTTCTGCCACGCGCCACTACCACCCTTTTGTTACGCCAATATTTTGGTTTCGACCTAGTTGACGAGAGGGCCCCCACAGTCCATTTCATATATACTTAGTTATTGGTAAAACAGGTCCAAGGTCCAAGTATTTGATTTTTTCGAAAACAAAAGGAAACAAATCGTCATAATATAAGGCTATTAATAATGAGTCCAACGCTCGCGGTACCGTGTTAAGCGCATAATATGGATTCCGTGGGAATATAATGATAATACCTAAATTATTCCAGTAACAGTCAGTACATCAGCATGTGGGTCAAATCCGGTAATTCTGATTTTTTGCAGACTTGTTTATGATGTTGGCCTAATGTATAATCCAAGTTTGTGACCTTGAGTGCCGAACGTAACTTAGTCAAAAAAATTAAAAACATCGAAAATTTTGACCCTAATGAACTAGTTTTTAATACTACCTTTTCAGGACGTTTTTAAAGAAGACTTTTAAACTTCAGCCCACTACTTAGCCCGCGTGGAATTCGGTTATAGCGCTCCTGCGGGAACTATGTATTTTTCCGGGTTAAACAGTAGTCTATGTCCTTCTAATCCAGTAAATTTATGATGTTGGCCTAATGTATCATCCAAGTTTATGACCTCGAGCGCCGAACGCAACTTTATCAAAAATAAAAATAAAACCGAGAAAATTTCTGATGCTTTTCAGATTTTGACCCTAAAGGACTAGTTTTTGATACTACCTTTTCAGCAAGTTTTTAAAGAAGACTAAATTTGCTATAATATGAGACTAGAACCGTCTCTGTGTACTCAATATTTTCTGAAATAAAGCTTTTCAGAATTCATAATTTTTCAGAACTTCGCAATATTTTAGAAGTCATCGAACATAGCTATCGGGGTGTTTTTCCAATTATCTTCGACGGATTGTGCTAGTGTTGCTCGTGTGGAGTCACGAATTGGAGCCTGTAGCATTTTTATATCCTACGAGCTTTTGAAGGCGATTTCGTATGCACTCCCAGTTTTCCCGTTCCCGTAAGAATTTTAGAAAATCCTCTCTTAGTGCGCCTTTACACCTCCTAAGAAACCTACATGCCAAATTTCAGCTTCCTACGACCACCAGTTTTGGTTTGGCTGAGCGTTGTCTGCTAACTATACGTGAAACGTGGCAGTAGTTCAATGGTTACCCCAAAGTTCTTTTGGTGTGTGTGACGCACAGCTGAAACTGCTGGTCGTAGGAAGCTGAAATTTGGCATGTAGGTTTCTTAAGAGGTTTAGAGGTGTATTAAGAGAGGATCGTCCAAAATTCCTACGGGAACGGGAGATCGGGAGTTTGAATGTTGGTGATTATGCGCATACGAAATCGCCTTCAAAAGCTAGTAGGATATAAAAATGCTACAGGTGACTCCGATTCATAACCCCACACGCTCGTGCTCAACACTAACACAATTTGACGGAGGTAATTGGAAACACATCCTGATACAACTATTCGAGTGACTTCTAAAATATTACAAAGTTCTGAAAAATTATGAATTCTGAAAAGCTTTATCTCAGAAAATATTGGGTACACAGAGACGGTTCTAGTCTCATATCATAGCAAATTTAGTCTTCTTTAAAAACGTTCTGAGAAGGTAGTATCAAAAACTAGTCATTTGGGGTCAAAATCGCCAAAATCTGAAAAGCAGCCGAAATTTTCTCTTGTTTTTTATTTTTGATAAAGTTGCGTTAAGCGCTCGAGGTCACAAACTTGGATTATAGATTACTAGCTTCTGCCCGCGACTTTGTCCGCGTGGAATTCGGTTATAGCGTTCCCGCGGGAATTGAGCGTTAGACTATAACAAATTATATACGAAAACCTTCCTCTTGAAACACTCTTATCTATTAAAAAAAAACGCATCAAAATCCGTTGCGTAGTTTTAAAGATTTAAGCATACATAGGGATATAGGGACAGAGAACGCGACTTTGTTTTATACTATGTAGTGATACCAACAACATAACAAGCCTGCAATAAATCGGAACTACCGGATTTCGCGCTTACTACTACATACTTTAAAACGACAAGGTTTCTGGATCATTCCCCGAGACTAGAACTATCTCCATACCGGATTTCATCTAAATCGATCCAGCGGTTGAAGTGTGAAGAGGTAACAGACAGAGTTACTTTCGCATTTATAATTAGAAAATAGACTAGTTTCTGTTCACGACTTTGTCTGCGTAGGATTCGCTTGTAGCACTCGCGTTCCCGCGGAAACTAGATACGTTTTTCGGGGTAAAAATTTGGCTATGCCTATGTCCTTCATCGGGACTAGAATTATCTCCATCCATACCAAATTTCATCTAAATTGGTGAAGCGATTTGAGCGTGACGACGCAACAGAGAGTCAAAGTTACTTTCGCTTCGCATTTATAATACTAAGTATGTATGTATAAATGCAAACGAGCACACAGGCCACCTGATGGTAAGCGAACAAATTTCAACTAAATGTGTTAGGTAGTCAGTGCACGGGAGCCTAACATACGAGTATACCATCAACACATCTACACAGGCAAGGAGGGGGGCCCCATTTCGATTTTCCGCCCCGGGCCCCCGACAGGCTTAGTCCGCCACTGGGGTCAGCCTCTTAACCCACGTCCAATGGGGGCTATCGCGTGTGAATTTGCCACTAGAGGCGCTAGTGTCGCGTGAGGTCCAATAACATTCACTTATCACTGGTTTTGGCGGGCTTCGTGATATAAATCATAATTTCTTCAATTTACCCGTTGAAAATTGATCTCCTTCGTGAAATCATCGCAAATATGGATTATTTGGCTATGAATGTAAATGCTTTGAAAAAAAAAAAAACTTTTTTCCAAACAAAACGGAACTGCACAACATTGCGGCATAGCTGCTCGATATGATGATAGTTATTTATAATTAATAATAATTGAGATTAAAGATTGAAAACTTTGTTTCGGCTAATTAACCTTACATTACTTAATAACTAGGTAACATAAAATTACAACTAGCCGAAAGGGCTCCAGCTGTGCTCTATGCTGGGCAGGGCCTCAGCGCTGATTTTCAGCTGGAGCCCGAAGATACAGGTTGGTGCCAACAAAACTCCGTTCTTTTTTAACTTGACTAAAAAATAAAAAACAATTGTCCAGGTGATGATAATTATAACAATAATTGTTCAATCTTAAATAAACTGTACTCAAAAAACACAAAATAAAATAAACATTGGTGGGGTTAGTAACAAAACAAAAAACCAATTGACAAAATCAAGTGACGAAATTAAATGGTGTATTGCATTTACATTGTTTGTTAAAATTAGCTTAGTTAAAAATGGCTTAGGTAATTATCGTTAAGTGTGATTAATTAAATAATGTAATTGTAAGTAATGTAAAGTAATAATTATTAGGTAATGGTGGCCTAGTAGTTCGACCTACCGCCTCTCATGCAGAGGGTCGGGGGTTCGATTCCGGCTCGCACCTCTAAGTGTACTTATGTGCGAAATTCACTTTGAATTTACCATTGAGCTTTTCGGTGAAGGAAAACATCGTGAGGAAACCTGCACGCATCTGCGAAGTAATTCAAAGATGTGTGTGAAGTTCCCAATCCGCACTGGGCCCGCGTGGGGACTATAGCCCAAACCCTCTCGTTCTGAGAGGAGGCTTGTGCCCAGCAGTGGGACGCAAATAGGCTGTAGTAGTAGTGATTAATTAAATCATTAACATACATTGCGATAGCTTAAAACTTTAAAAAACTTCGGCGTAGTGGAGGGGTTTAGTTTGGGGAAGATGTGTGCAAACATATTTTTTGTGTTATCAATTCGAAGGCACCAAGTAGTTTAATTCATCATCCACCTCATTAAAAAGATCAAAGAAATAGGTAATAGACACAAAAAATCCGTCATAAAGACATCCTCACCCGATGTCTAAGAATTTATTAAGCAAAACAAACAAAAAATAAAAAGAATGCCAAGCATTTGAATTTCGAGCGTCGCGACGGCTTTTGAGTCTGGCCAGAAATACGATAATCCAAAATAGAACGTATGAATGAACGGATCTATTTAAAGATGAATGAATGCCACTCATTGTTTTGTAACGCGGAAACGTACTGGCACTTTCGCTCGATGGGATAAAACCGGTGTAAATCGGTTTTGAAAAGGAAAACTAGCGTTGGCTTGGGATGCTGAACGAAATCTATAGGTACTAATATTATTTAATTAGTCTAATAATAAGTCTGTAGAAGAAGTCGCGTCTGTAACTTGAAAAGAAACTATCAAGTCGATGGGACTGTATAAACGATACTGAACACAAAATAGCGATTTTTAGAATATTTCTCTGTATGTATGTATGTCCGGATTTAACTCAAAACTACTGTACGGATTGCAACAAAATTTGGTATAGAGGTAGTTTATAACACTGGTCAACCAAATAATTCCCTCGGAAACGTTTTTACCGAATCCCACGCGGACGAAGTCATAAATGCGAAAGTAACTGTCTTCATTGTCTGTTTACCTCTTTACGCTTAAACCGCTGCACCAATGTAAATGAAATTTTGAGTCCGGGGGAAGGACATAGGCTACTTTTTATCCCGGAAAAACACATAGGTATTTCCCGAACGCGATAGCCGAATTCCAAAAGCGGGCGAAGTCGCGGGCAAATTTATTTACCAGAATTTGCAATATTGTTGCATACGTCTTTACATAAAACAAATAGATATAGGTACCTACGCGGGTTCGCATGGGGACGGCATGGGGCACATCACACAAATGTTTGAATTACTGCGCAGACATTAATCTCAGTATTATTCCAGATACCGATTTAGCTTGATCTCCATATCAGCTGCATCGATGCACTAGATACGCCGTCCTTATATTCGGTCGTTCACCGGCACATTTCCAGAATGAAATCGCTCCAATTCGGTCACATGACACCGTTTTATTGTTTCAACCCATTTCGCGTGTGACATATTTTCGACTTGAATCGTCCGTCACTCGTCCCTGTGCCAAAACGTGTCAAAAAATGAGGCAACTTTCTTTATTGACGCCGCGGTAAAAATAACCAAAGATTTTTAATTTTTCAATGTGATTTGAGTCACATTGAAAAATTAAAAATAAACATAATATGCAGTATAATTTTGACTTCACTCAAATGAGTGGAGTAGATTTTTGATATTGAAACAAAAGAATGCCTGTGCTACTATTTATTGGCGTGGATTTTTGTTAGGGATGGCGACAGGCTGAAGAAATCAAAATTCTAATTAGTCCTTCAGTCAGGTAATAGAAAAATATTAGACACGTATTTTTTGTTTTATCAAATTAACATAGAATGACTAAGTTAAAACGCATTGAAGTTGGAGAGTGGGGGCTAACTACGTCAACGATAGGTATAAATCGTACCTAACCGTGACGCCACGCGACATTTCAACTCAATATATCTCCCTATAAGTTTGATTACGTGAAATAAGAAAAAATACGTGTCTAATACTTTTCAATAATCTTCCTGATAGACTAAGGAAAAAAAATATCGTCATCCCTATTATCATGTTGACACGACACTGTCTATTTGGTGGCAATAAACTCAAACATTTCTCCAAGTCCAGAATCGAATAAATCAGAAGATCCGATAAGTAGGTAGTAAGACTTCTTCATAGAGTTGATTTCTCGCAATCAGGAAATGTCTGAAGTAGATTTTTATCGTATGATAAAAGAAGATAATTTGAGATTTTTTTCATAAAAAGACGGTTATTGATAGCGATTTTAGTAACTATACCACTTTCATGTCAGGTTCTTTTTATTGTATGGGAAGAAAAAAATCTGGACACCAGAAGTTGATAAGGAAAGGGAATTTCACTCTTAATAAATGTAATTACCAAATTACATTGAACCGAGTTCTACTGTCTAGTTGTTTTCTCCCCATACAAGCAATGAAACAAATCTAACTAAAAATAGAGTCTAGAGTGCATCAAAGAAAAATTCAACAGAAATCCTTTTTTTTCAAGGCCGACACGACATACGCTTGAGCAAGGTTTCTGAAAATAATGCCTAATGTTTCCTCAGCCATTTTCTCTCTAACTCCTACAGATTCTGATATCTCCAAACTGTCCCAGTGGTGGTCTGTCCCAAAAAGACACTGTATTCGGCCGATTTTATTAGCAAACATCGTATCAATCAATCAATTCTTGTGTTTATGGCTTCATCGAGACTGCCGATGATTCCGCCAATGTCAAAGTTAAAAAAGACACGTGTTCTGTTGAGCATAGGAACGTGGTAACTATGAGTGTCTGTGTTGACAGCACCAAGAAATGTCAACCGGCGACAATGGACCGCTATCTCTCTCACCCATCCATGTCACGCCTGTCCAAGGCTGTCTGTCTCCTTTTCTCGCTTGCACCGTTGCAGGGGCTTTGCCCCGTGCGATACAGTTCTTACGGTGCTCTTCAAGTGACATAAACGTATGGTAGAATCAGTCTTAAATGTTTGTGGAAGTTTAGACACCAACTTATGGTTACATTATCAAATTCAACATATTAAACAGAACAGGGCGTCGTTTTCTAAACCGAAGGGTGAAAAGCAGACTACGCCTAAATGTTTTCAGATACCATTGAATGACAGTTATCATTATTTTGGGTACTAATTTTTGTACAGTTCTCCTAAAATCCTTGTAGTGTTCAGTGCCTACTTGACTTTTACAATAGCGCTAATGTAATAAGACGTTTTCGCACTCCCAAAGCTATTTGGCGCTGGGAACCGTAATATACACGTGTTCGACCTGAAACGTGCGTTAATATACTGTAAATTCTAGCTTTTTCTCGCGACTTCGTCCACGTGGAATTCGTTAATAGCATCCCCGCGGGAACTATGCATTTTCCGGGATAAAAAGTAGCCTATATGTGACCAGTGTTATAAACTACCCCCATACCAAATTTTGTTGCAATCCGTCCAGTAGTTTTCGATTTAAATCCGGACAAACATAGATACATACATACACACACACATACAAACATACAGTAAATTTTCAGACGCGACTTCTTTTACAGACTCATTGTTAGTATAAGTAGATAGAGTATAGATTACTTCTCTTATTGACATTATTGACAAGTCGTAAGTATTTGTACAAAAGCAGGTCATAGTTACTTCGGCCTTCCGAACTCGGTAAGTCTGGTGCGAGATTGCAAGTACCCTATTGAAGAATCTTTCAGAAATGTCTCTTAAAGGGATATGTATGCGAAGTGCTGGCAAATAAACTAAGTCGTTCTTGCAGAGAATTAGATTCCCACCAAAGAAGTAGCAGACTTCTAATTACGACAGACGGACGCTCCCCTTTTGCGACGTCACCCTATTATTACTCAGACATTGGTATTTGAGTAGATGAGTAAATTAACGTTCAACCTGCTCTTTATAGCATCGGCATAAGGTCTAAAATAACTCACAAAAACTAGATACAGGGTAGAACGTGGTCATCTGTAGGTACGTATATTAGTGAAGTATAGTTATTACTTATATCACTCATTCAATAGTCATCGTGTCAAAGTTATGTGAAACATGAACATGCGAGCGAGTAACCCAGTGATTTCTGTATATTGTGATTTATTTTTATTTTTATATGTGATAAAAACAGTGACTGTTTCTTTTGTGTTCAAGCCCTGTGTATTTGTGAGTATTCTTACCAATTACCGTATTTATAAAGGAGGTTAAAGTTATTTTAGTACCGTTGCTTAACTAGCACTATGGCTACCATAAACAAAGTGCTCTCTCGGCTGGCTGTTTAGACTATGGGTGTGATGTGAATCACCCGCGCCCTGCTTGGTACTAAATAAATGTTATTGAAGACATAGGTTGATTATTGAAATTATCTATGACATGAGTTGCCAGCTCGTTCGGTCGTACAAAAGCAATAAGCCAATAGATAACACTGCAAAAATATCCCGGAAGTAAAGTTGTTTTTCTTTTTTTTCTACGAATATAGTAAGTAAGTGGAATAATGATATTTTAATCAACAAGCTTTGTGCCACCACGAGGCTGCCCTCGTGGTGGCACCTCTGCGATTCCTTGTGTGCGAAATTCAATTTGAATTTACCACAGAGCTTTTCGGTAAAGGAAAGATCATGAGGCATTTCCAAAGCACGCATTTGCAAAGTATATGAAGTCCCCAATTCGCACTGGGCCCGCGTGGGGAATATAGCCCCAACCCTCTCGTGATGAGAGGAGGTGCTTACCAGTGTTGCGTAAAAATGCTGTTTTGGTTCGATCTTTTAATCTAATATCTTCGTATATCAAACTCCATGAACATTTTAATTACATGCAGCTATACTAAACGATTTTGTACTTAATTACCCTGAAGCTGATGGCATATCGGTGTGGGAACTAGGCTTATGTCGACATGGGAACGGACCGATTCGATCTTAAAGCTCTTAAGGAGAACATAAAATACAGATAAGCTACACTGAAATTGTTTCCTAGGCAACTCGCTTGGGATTGATATTGAGTTGGTGCCTTTTTTCGTGATAGCCTTTGCCATTTTAATGTGCTTGATAACAGAAATAAAAATGTACTTGTCGTGCATATTTAAATAACTCTGGTTTTTAATGATGTTTGGAGTAGAAAACTGATATGTAAGAGTCCGGGTGAGTCCGAACGCCGTTGATTGGATATTTAATGAGATTGAAACTTGTCTAGTTTCTTAGGCCTTTAAACCACTCTACGCTCTCTCTTCAACTTCATATTTATTTGAAAAATACATTTGTTTTGTAAAACCATGTTTATTAATCCTAAGTATCTGTTCCTGAAACAGATAAGGAATGGACCTACTCTTTTTTCGAGTCGACTTCGTTCGTCACCCCGTTCCAGAGACCACAGACAACAAATCAAGTAATTGAACATTTCGTCACGCCGCCGTGCTCAAATGGCCGTCTTCCGGTCAACGAATCAATTTGTTTTTTTTCTTAGACCATGGCATTGTTTCACAGACGGCTTTTGGCAAAAACTTTTGGACAGGTGGGCGCGGAATATGACTTGTTTTCTTGTTACACTGTAACTGTTAAATGGTTTTTTCTGAGAGTCTGGGTTGAGATTTGCGGTTAACTTGACAGATGTCATCATGGTCCACTGTCATACTATTCTTGAAGAGTTCGAAATGGTGAGCAAGTTGAGAAAAACAATGAAGTTATTTGTAGTCAAAGAACGATAAGACATACTTATGCATGATTGTGATTTGAATGATACTATTGCTAGCCCACTTATCCAGGCTTTTGGAAAATTTGAACCAACTGAGAGCATTATGTGGGATTTCGGATGGCCTGAGATTGTAGGATTTGCTATTACTTTTCCTTTTCGGATTTACAGGACACCCTGTAGATAACGAGCGTGCAAGTACGTTATGTATGAAAACGAGTGAAAATGCATGACGGGCACAATGCGTGCGCAGAAACCGAATTCCCGTCGCATCTGCATGAACACCCATCAGTATGCGCAGGCGCCAAATTAGCTTTCTAGTCGATCGTGACGCCGATCTAAAAACTGTAGCGTGTCAGTATTTTTGAACATCGTCCGCTGATTTATTACTACTACATACTAGTAGCTACTTTTGAATCGAGGTTTTTGACAGAAAATTGGAAAATTTCTCTATTCAATATGTGAAGATTTTTTGGTAAATTTCGCTGGTGACAGACAGCACCCGTAGCTGACAACATTTCCTACCTACAATAATATATGACGACTACGACGCTCTCAAAAGTTATCGAGACAGTAGTAGTAGTAGACAACAGAGTAGCAAACATTTGATCAAAACATTGGACCAACAGAGGAGGAAGTTTCAGAATTGGCCCAAATGTTGGCCAAAGCGTCTGTTAACCTTCATTAGCAGTTAATTGGCTGATTGTAGTAATGAAGGAAGTGGCCAGAATTGGACACAAACTCATTGAGCCCGCTTTCAAATTAATTCATTACCATGTGTGAGAATGATATTAAAAACGTTTTATCTGACTTTTTTAAATTTAAATTGAGACGTTAAGTCATCCACATAAAGTTTACATTGTAAAGGCACGAGATATTAAATAAGAACCTTTTTATTCTTAAGCTAGGACGACAACTGGACACTTATGCCCTGTTAATTTTAATCGTCGAATGTTAAACTTTGGAATTCCGTCTCTGCGTTTGTGTTTCCCAATTCCTATAATCTTGGTGTATTCAAGTCTAGAGTGAATAGGCATCTTCTGGGTAAACGTGTTCCACCTTAGACCCTATCATTACTTTCCACCAGGTGTGATTAGGGTCAAACGCAAGCCCATTCGTAATAAAAAAATAAAAAGAAAAGATATTGTGTTTTAGATCTCTAATTTGGGTCGATGAATCGAGGTATTGTATACCGTAGGTCGGTTGATTAAGACACGGACTTATTAATACTATTATAACATCTATGTATACTTACGCTTAATCAAACAATAAATGAATCTCTAATTCTGATTCTGAGGAATCCCTATAGAAGTCATAAATATAATATAGTATTTACATCACCCTTGGCCATAAAGTGGGATTTTCTGGCCGCTACGCGGAGAGAAAATCTCACTTTTTGGTCAAGGCAAGACGTAAAACTTTTGACAAACCACGGGCGGTAATTCGTAAAGCCCCAGATCGCATATTTATGGCCCTCACCTTCGGTTCGGGCCACAGAAACCTGCGATCTGGGACATTTACGAATTCACCACCCTAGGTCTGTAACTATAGGAGACATGCCGATGGGGCCGGAATGTTCTCGAGTGGCGTCCGCGAACCGGGAGACGAGCTGTGTCGGTAAGCCTCCAACAAGATGGAGCGACGACCTCGTGAGGGTCACGGGAAACCGGTGGAAGCAAGTAGCACAGGATCGGTCTGAGTGGCGAGCCTTGGGGGAGGCCTATGTCCAGCAGTGGACGTCTTTTGGCTGAAATGATGATGATTAGGAGACACCGCGACACCGCCGATTACAAATAATATTGTCCGTTTGAATCATCATTCATTCATTACATGATTCATTTATTGAAATTGAATTATACACAAAGCATATTGTATTAGGTACATGGACGACGTGATAATGGACAAGAATACGCAATGCTCGACTTAGATGGCGCTGCAAACGCTTGACCCAAACACTGCAGCTGTCAAATATTTACGGGTTTTTTTGCTGAAAATTTTAAGTAGATTGGTTTAAAATTGTTAAATATTGACCGCAATTTTAATTTTGGCTCAGTTATTTGTGATGAAAATGAAGACATCCCAATGCAATTATACCTGCCCCAGATACATACCAAGTCTTTCGGAAATACGTGTCGTCCGTTCTCATTGCATCCTGGAACTGCACAGCGCGGCATTTTTTAATAATTGAAGTAAAACCAATAACAACAAATATTTCTCTATGTAATTGACAGATGTTTTGGGTCAAGCGATTGCAGCGCTCCTAGTGGCCAAATTATGCAGATTTCTTGTCTATTCATGTCGTCCATGTACCTAATACAATTCTTTCATTACTATTGTTCTTTAAGTTATATGATATGCTTTTTGTTAAGTATAGATCTTTCATTTTAAATGGTAATGATAATAAATAGGAGACGGAGTTCCTTCTTTTTGCGGTAGTCGCTTGACATAAAATATCCTCGTGCTTACTTGCTGTCATTTTTTTTCGCTAAATATAAAATCTCATTTTTATGTAATGCGTGTAAAGTTGTAATTCATTTTTGTCGAATGTCATTTCCAAAAGAATGAGTAGGCACGAGGAGAAAGATACAAATCCGTCAGTGGGGAAACTGTAGCCATTATTATAGTAGGCGCATAAGAGCTGAAGATCATCATCATCATCATTTCAGCCGAAAGACGTCCACTGCTGGACATAGGCCTCCCCCAAGGCTCGCCACTCAGACCGGTCCTGTGCTACTTGCTCCCACCGGTTTCCCGCGATCTTCACGAGGCATAAGAGCTGAAGATAAGCAGACATTAATAACTGCATCAACATTGATTACAGGGGCTATATTAGAAGTCTTAATAGGGATCATCTCCCTGTTCCCTATAGGATCGCTCACGCGTCTAGTTGTACTTTAAATCTAGCTGCTTAAAGTTCACGCCACGCGTGAGCGATCCTATAGGGAACTGGGACCTCCCTATTTTAAGACTTCGAATCAGGTCTAACTCAGTCAGGTGCTAACACACTTCTTAGTTACCTATATATCCATATTAATATTTTAAATTACCTAGCCTATTGGAACAGTCCCTGTCAACTACTGTTTCAATGCATATAAATTACCTACACTGTTTCTGATTCATCGTTTCCTATTACCAAACGTATAGTAAGTATCTATTCGTACCATATTAGCCCCGGAAGATTTCAAGTCACGTGCCTAAGGTCTACAGATGATTCACCTATAATTAACTTATCGGTTTTGAATACAGATAGTCCTAGACCTAACTTTATTTTCACCTAACAAAGAGATTCTAAGCCGAATTTAGTGGTTAGTTGGTTTGTTTGTAGTTTGTACACGAGATCAGATAAGATAAGATTTTGTTGTCAATATTCGCTTACAGTCAGTTAATTCTATGTATGGGAGTATACTCGTTAGACTAACGCATTGACGAGCCCTTAGCTAGTGCAACATGCATAATAAAGCCTATCACGTCATAATCACGATTGTTGACACAATTTAAACAATAACATTGTTCGTTAGCCCCTCCATGAAAAAACTGACATTACGTTATAATTAATGGTGGGGGATGCCCGAAATAGTGGGGAGTAGCGGGGCGAGCGCACGCGCAGTATCGTTCGTTACGCGCGCCTGGCACGCCGGTACGCGCATGCGTTATATTATATCGTCGTATTAAAGTTGAAGACTAAAAAAAGTTGTATAGATTATGGTATTGCGTTGTCTATACTTGGTTCATTATGGTTTAAGTTTTAAAGTGTTGATGGCTTGAAGTTTTATCTTGAGGTTGTTTTCGCGAGTATCAAATTCGTTAAATTTTAATGAATAGTCCTTAACAGATCCTGTAGTCGTATGATTGGTCCTATAAAGTTTATCGTCTTTATTACTATAGTTTTTGATGGCCAGTTTCTATTAAAAATTGTAGCGTTTCTACCTCGATGAAAATTCAAAACGCATTACTGAAATAACTCCTGTAAACGCCTTCCTAAACATATCCATGATGAACCAAGTATGATTAAGGATCATTCGACTTAGGTCTCGGAGTGACTAAAGAAGGTTAAAGTGCAGTGACACCTGTGGGGCATAGACATAGGGTTGGTATTGCGACGTCATGTTGTGCGGAACGAACGGCGCCGTGGCGGCGATGGATCGCGCGTACATGTCGCTGCGCGTGCGCAAGCCGCAGCCGAAAACTACGGTTGGTCGTTATTTTATAATTATTTTGTATGGTTAGATTTATTGGACTATAGCCCAAGCCCTCCCGTGATAAGAGGAGGTCTGTGCCCAGCAGTGGGGCTTAAATAGGTCCTTTAATAGGACTCCAACTATGTCATCTAATTTCATCTAATTTAGTCAAGCGGTTTTAGCGTGAACAGGTAACAGATAGACAAAGTTACTTCCGTGTTTATTATATTGAGTTATAGACCTGAGTTGTTGATCTGTCGTTTGGTCGTTCTTAGACATAAATACTGTGGAGACTGGCCGAGTATAATCGGTGAGTTGACACATTTTCTTTCGAATATAGGTATTTTTAAGCGTAGAATTGTCTTGTTTTCATATATTGAGTCTTTTTATAGCCATTGTAATGCAAACATCTCTGGAAATATAATATGAAATATACATAAAATCTATCAATTAATAGTTAGGGAAGTGTTAGGGCAGTATTAGGGCCAGTCTGCAAGATTTAGAGTTTTTAATCAGCTAGACATCGTCTTCGTGTCTTCAAGTTCCACCTCTGATCTCCGTGCCTGCAGCATCTACCTGAGCTAACACCAACCCCCCTTACAATACTATATTATGAGTCTAGACTTGTGAGGTCCGAAAAAAAATATGGATAGGCTATCGCGCATTCGCTTTAATGAATGATGGTGAGGTAAGTATTGTACGTGAGTGTTTCCTTGTGTTTGTGTCCAATCGAATCTAACTTGACCTACTTAATGATATCTGACTGCCTTGAAAGGTGTGCAGTTTCCATGATACTGCAGATTGCAATAGAGTCGGCATAAAATGCATTAATTTCAGTAGATAGACAATTTATCAAGACTTTTTGAATTACCTACACATATATTTTAATATGCAAGTCATAACCGAAAAACGCTACGTGCCTCAAAGAGAAGGTTAAATATTTCGCAGAACTAGGTTATCACATCGTTAGATTATCTAATGTTTATTATATTCGTATGTCAAGGTTGAAAAACAAGGCTATAAATGCACTATTCAATGTCATATAATTTATTCAATTGACTATCTGCGCGGTGCTCCCCCATCCATATATCTTCATATATTCCATAAATACATCATCTACATATACTTATTTGTTTATCCATCGAATAAAGCAGGTAAAGTGTATTCTTTAAATAACTGAAGCGTCGTTTTTACGTTTGTAACTAATTATAATCGTATTCAAATAACGGCCGGACCGATTCTGGTAAATTTAAATGAAGCGACCCAATCGTATAGCACGACACAATTTAGAAGGCGCGCGGCGAAGCGCTTAAGTCGGTGACGCGGAGTCTATTATTGCTTAATCCACGCGCCTTCTGAGTTGTGTAAACCTGTACGAAACTGCTTGTGTATGTATTAAAGAACTTATTTCTTCCAAGGCACACTTAAACTGTATTGGTAATGTCTATTCAAACTTGAATAATATATTTGATCTGAAAACTAGGAGTATGACCGCCCAACTTTCCTTAAGCTCAAAAGTCATGTATCCTGAATACTTACATTGCAAAAATAAAATAGTTTAATTAAGGACTTAATCTACAACACTTTAATTTTTCCACTATGTAAAGAATATTTTATACGAATATATAAAATATTCAAAATAGCAATTATGGTACTTTTTATTAGCATTCTAGTCATCTATAAACCACCTAACCCTCTCATGATGAGGGGAGGCCTGTGCCCAGCAGTGGGACGCAAATAGGCTGTAGTAGTAATAGTCATCAAGTTCAAGTTCAAGTTCTTTATTCAATTACAAAATACATTTGTGTTTGAAATTTAGGTACACCTTAACTCTAAAAATCTACAAAAAATGTCAAAATAAAGTAAAATAAATAATTGACACACTTTCATAATTATCATAATTATAAAAAAAAAGTTAATTAAAAAAAACAAAAAACCCGACTGCGTAAAAAACTAAAAAGAAAAAAACAAGACTACTTAGTTCAGTAGTAGCCTAGTAGCTAGGATTATGTTAAGTAATATTTACCGTCGCCATCAGATATATGGTAGCGAACAATGTGATCATAAATATCTGGACACGATCTTACTGTCAAGACGTTAGACTACATGCTCAGATATTTCTGATCATTCTTGCTTGCTCATATTACGTCTAATGGCGATCGTACCTACTGAGAAATGACACCATGGAAATAATTTCATGTTCGACACTAACATAAATCAAATATTGATTGCTATTGAGGAATCTAAAGATGCCTTCTATCGGGACCCATTATTTGTAACATTTTAACCTAGATTTAAAATAAATACCTATTCAACGATACCTCACATGCCATAGTTGGTTGACTTTTATTTTTTTATTTTGTACAATATGGCGTCTGGTGGCCGCCATTTTGAATTTTGATTAATTTCATATCTTCAGTGACACTCGCGCGATTCAGACGAATCGATTGACGTATGATTCATTAAAATCGACCCACGCGTTTGATCTCTAGTGTGCCACAAAGGAACAAACATACATACATACATACATACATACATACATACATACATACATACATAGACAGGTAAACACATAACCCTCCTTTGCGGTGCGCAGTCGGGTAAAAAAGAAGAACATCTATGCCGGTATCTCTCTTAGTTATTGAATTACTTCCTTTTTGCATCACACGAAATCAATTTAAAGCTGTAAACAATGCAACAAAACAACAAGCATGTAATGTAGCAATCCTCCGTGAACATGAACAATAAAATCAACAAATATCCTGTTGACTAAGTTGCAGAACAATTTCAAATAATGACGGCAGTATATAATGAAATTAAACCGAAGGGAATCATCATCCCAGCCGAAAAACGTTCCGTTGCTATAAGGTCTTCCAAGGTCCCCAATCACTGGGGAATGAAAGAAATTCGAATAGCAGACTTGAGTAAGATATGGTTGATCTCGGTCTGGATAATATCTTTCGTTTGAATGATGTCTGCTTATTAGCGATACTCAAGGCTTAATTAATAGCTCATTTTCTATTTCCTTCGAAGCCAAACCGCGCCTGTGAGATTTATCAAATAAGACAGGAACTTTTATGTACTAGAAATCCTCAGCCAGTATTTAGTAGTGATAGTGCATTTCCCGTCTCGTCGGTCATTATCATTAATCTCTAATGACCGGATGCTATTTTTAATTATCTTGGGTGGTATGCCGCGGACTTTATCAGTTCCGGCTGAAAACTATCGGAGTCGTAAATTTAAATAAAACATGGCGGCCGATGAAAGAAAATTATCTTTTGCTTTATCTTCATTGGGATTGTTTTGTCCATTATACTCGTTAAAGCAAAAATAATTAATTTATCGTGTTGTTAATACATGTCAGAGTGACATATGATGCTAGTTTTACAATGCTACGCTATAGGTGCGTGAAAACCATTGTGAAAACGCATAAACCACACGATATACGAGGCTTAGTTGGTACGGCATATCGTGCCTTGTTCCGAATACACGTTTACGAATTCAAAATATGAATTTGCAACGCATTTCTTCTGCGTTTTGTTAACTGAGTCAAGGAACAGTTAAAAAGTCGTAAAGATTTTATTCGACACTACATTATCGTTGGCGGCGTTTTGTTGCTTATTTATCGTTGTTCAAATAAACACGTGTTACGAAAACACGTTCTTGCTTGCGGTTTGTTTTGGTCTGCAATTCTACATCTATTGTAAAAATCCAGGCCAAAATGGCCTTTTGTCTTCGACATTTCCCTTATTATGACGTGAAGTATAGCGCGATTCAAAACAAAAATCGAACGTTCCTTCGAATTCAAATCATGAGGCGTTTTGCACTTTTTTTCAGCCAGCTTTGTCGCCAATGCGCCATAGACAATCTGTGGAATATTTTTAAATCAGATCGATCACGCGTACGACGTACATCAGTCATCCCGTGTAGTTTATGAAAGTTAAGTTAGCATTCACGTCATTTTTGCGTTTAAAAATATCTCATCCTCTGTTATGACAAACCTATGTATTTACAAGCCCGTGTTGTGTAAAAAGAGTAGTCTCACGTTGGAATCGCAATTTTCAGTATGAGTTTTCAGTCTACCCAACGTTCATACAAGGTTTTTTTTTTCTATTTAGCCTATTATTTTTGATAATTGATAATTATCAAAAAATAAACCTTGTAAAAGTCAATTTTGCTCTACAAAAACAATGTCATTTTTTATGAAATGTATCCATTGCGCTAACTCTACTAACGTTACCTTTTTAAAATCATACTGGCAGTTTATAAATAAAACATGTCTCGTATCTGTGGTAGTCAGGTGCGCGCCACCTGCCCTCCGCCAGTCGGTCACGGCAGGTGAGCACCCCTGGCTTTCGACAACCCTTAGGTTTTATTCCAAATTTGAATGTACCTATATCACATGGAATCGAATGAACTGACTGGCTGGTTCTTTGCCATCCACGGCTGACAAAAAAACGATCCTTTAACGCATTCAGTGCCACCGACGCATATATGCGATTTGCTGACTTTTCCGCAGTGCCTCGAACGCACATGTGCGTTGTAATGTTCCGTTAATGACAGATGTGGCACCTGGCGAAAGTTAGAAAAACAGAAGTGGCAGTGAATGCGTTAAGTGTTTTCTTGGATACTCTGTGGAGGTTTTATTCGTGGCTTTAGCCTGGGAGTTCCTGTTTTGGATTGATGAGGATGACGCATAGAAAAGAATTCATCATCAAACGCAAATCAGAATTTTAAAAAAAGGAACCTACAACCCTCTTTTGATTAAAAAAGGTTGCAAGATACCTTGCATACACTTTTATGAAGGTGTTAATAATGTAGAAACTTGTACGACTCTGTCAGCGGCGAAGTTCCGAGTAATTATGGTCGTCCTTTACCTATAGCACGACAGAACTCAGAAGGCGCGCGACGAACCTCTTAAGCCGTTGATGCAGAGTCTATTTTTGCTTAATCCGCGCGTCATCTAAATTGTATCGTGCTATACAAGGTAGAGTTTGAATGAGAATAGAAAGCCTTAGACAAGTGACCAGTATGGACTGTTCAAGTACGCGTCCGCACCAACTGCATGGGTTCAGGATACAATACAATACACTTACGATACAATTACAATTGATTGAACACCACACATTCAAGGAACAGTACATACATAAACGCAATTGCCTACACAAAAAGTATGACATACAGCAGACGGTCTTATCGCTAAATAACGATTTCTACCTTAGCTTAGCTTTTCAGGATGATATGGAACTGCCTTTTCGATTGCGATATATAGCGATAAGACCTCCTCCTGTATGCAATATTTCTTGTGTAATTACGATTTGTATACTCTGGATCTTGATGTGTGGTGTTCAATAAAGAGTATTGGATAGTATTCTTGTTCTGGCTCATTTCGTGTCGTGATATACGAATAGCTTGGCTACATTCAGGGCATTGTTTAAAAAAAAACAGTTTATCGTTAAAATTGGTAAATATACTTAGTTATTATATAATATCTTCGAGAACGCTATATTTGTCATAGAATGTTTGCGGCTTTCGACAATGCAAGCAAGCAATGTTGACAACTTGTCATCCTGTCCTGGCTAATGTAGAATAATATGTACTTAATAACAATGTAAAATAAGTCACATAACGAATGTGAGGTATCATATCCTTCTTGAGCTTCATTTGTTATTCGAGAAAGGATTCCCTATCTTTGTCCGAAATAGACACCCTGATTATAGTATTTATCCTCATTTGAAATTATTTGTTATCTTCCTTGTATTTCTGTAGTTTCTTTCTGATATTGATGCACCTACTCATTTTTCTTTCTGTTTGGCCTTATGGTTGACTGGTAGAGAATGCCCTGTCCGCCAATTGTATACATTTTGTATGTGCAATGAAGTTTAAATAAATAAATAATAGTACTAGGATCCCCCTGGTTGGTTGGTGTGTGCCCGGCGGTACACGACTCGCACTTAAAGGGTCCGTTAACCTTATTGTGACGTCATTTATGTCCAGCCTGTGTTGTTTAAGGCATAGCAGTGTTTGTACTGTGTGTAGGTACAGTCGAGTTCGCCAATATATACACACTTTTGCACCTTACCACGTTGTAATAAGGTCCAAAAGTGTACACATATTAATGAACTCGACTGTACTTTGGACGAAAATGAACAAGTATTCTTTTCGAATAAAATGTTATAGTGGCCAACTCTGTCAACGGTGGTTTCATTGGTGAACATGTTTTGTTAAGATGACAATTGTACGGGCTCCAATGACCTGAGATTATCTTATTAAAAAAAGATAAACACAAGCACTCGAGTTTATCGACCTCTCGGTGTGATAAAGGAGATGGCTTTATGCAACATAGTGTTATATCGAATTAAGCCAAAGATTAATTAACTTGACTGTGAACCAAATATTCCAAACACATTTACAACTAATCAACGGTGTATGTGACGTCTGTAACGATGGGGTGGCTGCAGATTTTTTTACGTTATCAAAAAATAATGGTCACAATCCGATCAATAGTTTCGGAAAAATACCTACGTAGACAAAAATAAATAAATAATTATCTTGGGACATTTCACACATATTGAACTCGTCCCAAACTAAGCAATGCTTGTATTATGCGTGCTAGACAACGATATAAATACTTATAAAGACAAAATCATACATAAGTTACGGTTTAAAAGTGACTCACAGTCACCATAGAAATGATAACATTGACAACTAGACCTTGCTAGTTATCATCAATTAATCTTGAAATCAAGCGAAAAACTGCTATATACCTTCAAACCTAACAGGCGTTGTCGAAAACAGCATATAACTAACAGTTTAAGTCTCTATTGCTTACCGTTATCCACGAGGCTAGGGACAATTCGCACTCAGTTAACAGCATAACGCACGGAGGTGTGTCTCTGAGTCACCCGCTATTGCATCCGCTCTTAACAAAGTGCACATTGAAACCGTTCAAACTATTCTGTATTGTCAAGCAAGAGAACCCAGTTATAGAGAAGACATATTCTCTAGTTCTCTCTCCTAGCTAGACCTCTTTTTTAACATTGGGAAAATGACTTTATGCGTCCCATTTAGACGGGAAAACATTGTCTTACAAAAGGGGACGACTGCCTAGTTTCAGTCTGCTAATCGAGCTTCTATTCGGGACCATTTTATTTTACTTATTACCGTAATTGAGGTACTTACTTATGACGGGGTCGTAAACATACCAGGCAGACCGGACTATCGTCTATAAACTCAACAAGTGCCGGCTCTCATCATGTCATGTCAGCCAAAAGACGGTTACTGCTGGTCAATTGACATAGACCTCCCTCCGACATTATCTTCACTATTTAATGTTAGAAGAAGAAGAAGAAGAATAATTTATTTGCTTGAACATGTTGAATACAAGGTGACATTTCGTTAACTTATGTACATTGTTCTATCGAAAATTCGACATGAAAATATTAAATTTAATATAACGTTATATCAATATACTTATTATAAGCAATTTAATTATTCTACAAATTAACAAAACGCATAATATTTATTGCTTATTGCTTGTTTTCAAGATTTACAAATTCATTCACATTATAAAAACAGTGACTTTCAAGAAATTTCGTGAGTGCTCTGTTAAAGTCTTTGCCATTTAATTGTTTGATATGCTCAGGTAGGTGATTATAAATGTAGATAGGTACACATATGATATGCATTTCTTCTATACATTTTTAATTTTAAAAATATAAATGTTAAATCCATCGAGCCTTAGCTTAGTGACTATGTAGACGACATCTTATTTTCGCGTCATGTTTTTCATGTTACGTTCGATTTACACGGGTTTTTTCTGTCTGCAGCAGACGTAGGTAAGTACATTGTTTGTTCACTGAGGTTCAAATATTAAGAGTTTCTGGAAACCAGCAATGCACTACGTCTACTGACTTATAAACACTGACCCCGTGTAAACCGAACTTTATAGGACTTTTGATTGTTTGCATTTCGGATAGTTATTTTTACCACGGAAGTGACTAGCAAAAGAGGAACAAATCGCATAAAGAAAAGAAACAGAAGATCCATTGTTAAGCCCGGCTAAAAACAAACCCAGTTGCAAGTCGATTCCACACATTTACGTGATGTAATTGTCGCAGTGACATTCGGCGTGACAACTTTAGCCCATTGAAGAAGACAGAATGATTATGAACATGACGTTTATAGGATGTAAATTGTAAACTGGGATGATTATATGTTTATGTATGACATTTATGACTCGTTTGTGATGTGAACTACTTATTTATTGTCTGTTTCTAGTATAAAGTGTGAGATATACTCTCATTGAATGTAGGGCACACTTTGAAATTTAAACCATTTACCTAAATGGGTTATAAGAGTCGGCCAGTTGCCTAACAAATGAGAATACCTAAAAAAAAATAACAGCCTCAAAAAAACGTTCTACTACTACTACAACAGCCCATTTACGGCCCACTGCTGGGCACAGGCCTCCTCTCATCACGAGAGGGTCAAAAAAACGTTCAAAATCACGTAATAAAGGGGTTTGAAATCTTTAGTAATCCGATCTAATAATGGGTATTGAATAGATTTCTCATTCCACTGCTTTATAATTTACTTGTGTTCTCCACCCTCAGGAAACAAAAAGTAAAAAACCGGATTCATTTCGAAAAAAGGCCGTTCACTATTTCAATGAGCATTGTGAATATAAATAGTTAGGAAATTAAAAGATTTAATGCTATGATTTCTTTTCCTAGTTTTTTTTATGCCAGCATACAATACATACAAACCTATACTTTATTGGACACCACGCATTTAAGGAACAGTACAGACATAATGTAAATTATACATCGTTGGCTGAAATGTTGTCTGGGAGAGAGCGCCTACTGTGACCTTGCAACGTGTTTTCCCAATATATATAGGTATTTGATCTACATGAATATCAAAACGTCATTAGAGATCACGATAGACGAGAGAATTAGCATGCAAGCACGTTGCATGCATACGTACCTACTGTAAGCAAAATTAAATCGTGACCTATGATAGATAGAACCTTGTGGCACGGCTGGTAACGTCACGTCATTACTGTTAATAATCATGTTCTTACGTATGCTTGCTAATTGTCGAAAGGTTACAAGGGGTCACCTCACGAGCTACGTAGCATATTTACTTAGCATAGGTCACGGTAACCGCTTTAATCAATCCAGACCAGTTTTTTTACCTTATTTCACTGAGATCTATATTAGAATTAGGGCTTCCAAATCCCGGGGCTATCGTAATCCCGGGATTAATATCGGGATTGCAGCAGTCAATCCCGGGATCCCGGGATCACGGGATTGAGTACTGCTTGTATGTGATGGTAGTTTCATTACGCAAAAAAATACCAAATTTAAGTCATACCTACACAATATATCTTAATACAAATCAAATCGCAAATTGTTTTAAACAGTTCAGGCTGAAGTTTTACAAGATGGCTTACATAAAACCTTAACCTTACTAAAGGATTATAGATCCATCCTACCACCGTCTCATGATTACAAGCTGTGTTTGAGAGTTATCGTATCACCGACCGTCTTTCGCGCAGGTTTGACTACTTCCTGAATACCAAAAAGTCGATTTCAGAAAGGGCTACAGTACTTAAACTTACCGGTCATACAGAAGACCGAAGCAAATAACACCTCCCACATTACATGGCATTCGTGGATTACGCCTATAACGAGAAATCATTTGACTCTATTGATACCATATCCACAACAGCCCAAGGGCTGTACTTCAATCTCCCCGCGCCAGCCTCTGGCTCTTTGACTGTACCACTCACAATTTCGAAGTGTTGGAAGTTTCTGTATGAAAACGCCACTGCCCGTTCGACACAGGACAGCACAAATCCTATTCCTCTGATGCGGAGAATTACACAAAACTGTTTACAGCTGCAGTAAAGGATGCTTTCATGGTTCTGAACTGAAAACGAGGCATCAATAATCTACATGAGGAGTTGGTAGTTACTACTCATATTCGACTTACCGATGGATGACTACCTATACGTAGTAAATCCTGAACCCCTGGAACCTGGAAGATCTCAGTGCTATATTTATTGATCTCAGAAGAGTCTTCAACTGACTTGAAAATGAATATGGACAAGACGAAAATTGTCTCTAATGTCCATGTTGTAACTAACTAACAACTCCCGTAACAGTCGGGTTCTGTGCTCGAAAGGGGACGATTATGTAAACCAGGAAGAAAATGTCTAATTAGGTATGTTTAGTTAGTTCAATGAGAAGCATAAGCTTTTTAGACTCGGCTGAGCAATACTGAGCATCGATCGGGAGTTCGGGAAGCATTGCAGTGGTTTTTTCGTCCACATTTTCACAGTCTCAAGTCTTTGGCTACTGTGTGTCGCCACTTCGCCAGTGATATTTAACTAAAAGATAAGACGTGGGCGCCAATGATGTGTCTCATAAAAAAACTCAAGTTCATTCAAACGGCAACGTAGAGGGCTAATTTGTATTTGATACAATCAAAAATGATGATATGTGGATGATATCCTCAATAGAACTAGGATCACCGACATAGTCCGAAGAATCGGAAGGATTGCGAAACTTCAGTAGTAACTCTAATATTTGAGAAAGTTCTCAAGTGACAACCGCAAACTAGGAGAAGAGATATCAAAAGCCTCCAAAAAGATGTTGTGACGACCAGGTGAAGGTTCCCGCGGATTTCTATGGCACAAGATCGGTCTTGCGGCTGATATAATGAATGAATACTTCGGTAAATTATCTTTAAATCATTGATGAAGACTGATTATTTTGATAGGAAACTCAATCCCGGGATCCCGGGATTGAAATAGAAATCCCGGGATTGAAAAAGCCCTAAAAAATAGGCGGGATCCCGGGATCCCGGGATCCCGGGATTGGAAGCCCTAATTAGAATCTAAATGTCTAAAGCATAGGTTTTCAACTACGAATTCGAATGTGTTCAACTTGATCAATACAATGTCATAAGAAGCAAGTTAAGCAAGCTGCCAATAGAGGGCGTTAAGTGTACTGTGCTATTGTCATAGGTACTATGTCGAAGACAATTTTGTAGTTCGGTTGATGACTATCCTATTGTTAACTTTTTGATTTAATTTAGGATTAACGCCGTGTTGTGAATAAATTTATTTGGAATTAAGGTTCGTAGTTCAATCCGATGAATTAAATCGATAATATTTGCTATTAAATTATGTAGAGCACTTGAAGTTCTCGGAAAACAGGCCTTGCAGGTTCTGGAAAAGTCTAGCAAAGTTTATCCCTATTTATTATACCTAGTACAGTAGCAAAAGAGTCTACCTATGAACCTATTATTAGCTCAAACGGGGATAATCTCTTACAATTAACACTTAACGGTTAAATTTGTCAATTATTTATTAACTCATCGAGCCCATCTATATATATAAAACTCAAAGGTGACTGACATAGTGAGTGATCTATCAACGCACAGCCCAAACCACTGGACGGATCGGGCTGAAATTTGGCATGCAGGTAGATGTTATGACGTAGGCATCCGCTAAGAAAGGATTTCCCGAAATTCCCACGGGAACGGGAAAAACGGGATTTTTCATTTTAATATTTCTGCGCATACGAAGTTGCGGGGAAAAGCTAGTTCATAATAAGTATAACAATAAAAAAAACTCCCCGAGTCAGCGTCTGTCTGTGGCGCTGTCATCGCACATTCTGATAGCGGGCGAATGAAGAGAATGTAGTTCCGATATTCCCCACCGGCATAGATACTCATACTCATTCATTGCTATGCCATGGTGTATACAAGATGTTACATTTCACTTAAGTACTATGTCATGGACCTGTTAGGGTGCAGCAAATATTAGAAACTAGACCTTAAATACTAGGTATACATGGGTATTGCACATTATTCTTATAGCCATGTCTGGTGTATATGGTGTGTGTGTATATGGGTGTGTATGCAGGAATAAATATAAGATAAGGTGGTATTGTACTCGTGCCTAACTGCCTAATAGTTATGTACAGCACGACATAATTAACATGGTGCGTCGTAACACTAAGGCCCTTGAAAAAGTGTCTACTATTGCCTAACCCGCGCGCCATATTAATCGTGTCATGCTGTAACACATTAGTATGCCAGAATCGAGCTGAGTGACGCATGCGCCCACGGGATCGCCATGCGGAAATAAAATGCTATTTATAAATGGAATTCTTAAGTATTTTAGAAATTTTGACGTAATAGTGGCTTGATGACGCTAGAAATTATATGAAAACTAAAGTAGGTACCTACAGTTGCCATCAGATATATGTGAGCGAACAAGGGTCATCATAAAAATTTAAACATCCACTCTAACGTTCGTTTTTGTATGTATTTCCAAAATTTTAGTATAGGGGTAGATTTTAATATAACACGGGTCGGGATAGACTACTTTTTATCCCGGAAAAACGCATAGTTCCCGCGCTAACGTTGTTACTGAATTCCACTCGGACGAAGTCGCGGGCGGAAGCTAGTTCTAATTATAGTTTTCGATAGTTACAATACATGATATTTTTTACTCTCTCTCTTCACGTGGCTTTGTATCCTGATTCCTGACTATCATCCATAATCAGTACAAGTTAAATATATATGTCGTTTCCGACTAAAAACCAGAAAAAAAACAATTAGAACTAGACAAATTGCCGCCGACGCACGCAAGGCCTAGAATAACCATAGAATTCGTGATTGCAAGCTATAATTTAACCTCGACAATATAACTGCTTTCCCACAAGGATGGATTAAGAGCTATTATTAGTACTTAGCTTGTAATGTTAGTATGTGTAGCAAAAAGTGCAATTGTGTAAAAACTAAATCGCTTTGCGGACTGATGAAGGCAATCTGTTAGTAAATGGTAAGTAATGGATATGTGGAAGTTTTAAGCGAAACTAAACCTTAAAAACGAAATACGTTTCCAACAGTAAAATCAGTGGCAACAACATTTTGAGCCTTTCAACTGTTCAGCTATCTCCTGCTACAAAATGTTCTTATACTTAACCATGATTTTTCAGTATACTTAACCATAATAACAATAACTACTTATTCAATAGATTATCAGTTGGGCCAACGATAAATAACGTTACAACCGGAAGAGCGATAGTGAAAATCAAAATTCTTAAGACTTACTTATTTTAAAGTTTCGTCACGTTTCGTAGAAAAGAGTTGTTGACACGTTACGAATAGTCTGTTTTGATCAATAGGGATCTATGAATGCATACACACTTGCGTGATAAAGTGTCTTCCACTCGGTGTTACCTACTAGATCATCAATAAAATCAGAAGCTACACTTGCAGAGTTTGTTATACTTATTATAACTTCTCAACACTTCATCAGTTCGCAGAAACATCCGCAACCGTTTCTTCGAAGAAATATATCAAGCCTTGTATAATTTTTCTGCAATGTATGTGGTTTAAAATGAATGGCGCCATCTTTTTCTACAAATCTAGAAATTCTGAGAATCTTCAGTTGTTGATATATTTTTGTAAACTGTAAACCGTATGAAAATGTATCATAAGTCTTGACTAGGTGACATTGGGTTTAATTAAGTACAGAAGATCAACTTTGGTTGGAAATTATTTAAGGTTTCTGTTCTAGTCTGTAGTACGCAGATGTTATTTGATTGACCTATTCTAAAACTTACCTACGTACCTATATGGTTTAACATCCCTTGAGTAATATTGTAGATAAATGTACTTTACCGGGACAAAGTTCAGAACTGGACTCATTGTCATTGGTAATGAGACGCTTATTCATATAATATTCATAGAGCTATGTGTAAATAAATGACACATTTGAAATACATTTGCCCCATTGGCAGACATACAAATCTATAAGAACATCTCTGTTTAGAAGCTTGTGGTGCGTTGATTCAAGTTGACTTATAAGGCTTCAGTTGACACATGCATGCAAATGAGAGCTTCAGTTAAAAACATGGGAAATCCTTTAATAATAATCACTTAATGTGAAGTTGACGAATCCTTACTTCTATAATATAATTATTATAAAACAAAGCATATTGGATTTTTGTATCCTATTCAATTTATTCAAATCTTGGGTAAGTACTTTACCTTAAGAGGGGGAAAAAACTTATGTTTTAAATCAGTTTAACGTATGCGAATGCCTGTTTTTGTTTAAACTTCGCTTTAGTTATTTAATCAGCTTTTATTTGTGTCAGAACGTTTCATCTCCTTTCTGCTCAATATCTCTCTAAATAACATTGCTTTAAAATCTGTAATTGCACTTACAACTAGCATTTTTAATTTTAATAATCATTAAATATTACTTAGATATTTATAGTGGTTGCTGGCAATCATATTAATCACTATTAAAACTTGAATTTTATTAAAAAGATCCCAGGGGTTTTTGGTTGTTGACGCCATATCGACATGGTCATCAGAACCGCTTCCCTGGCAATGATTCAATGCTTTTATAAGCCAACCTAAAAGCTGTGGCGTGAGCGTTGACGTCAAACGAAGAAACAATGCCTCGTTACTTCAATATGGAACCGGAGTATGGCTGGCGACTGTCGAGGACTAGTGGCTCATGTCACGTAGGCCACTAGTTTTTTCGGGACTCATTTGGAGCCTTCAACATTTTGCTCTAAAAATTACAAATTCAGCAGCCTGAAACATTGCACGGCTAGACTGGGCCAGGCCTCGTCCACTTTGGGAATTTTATTGGCAATTTCAAAGCAGTCCAAACGCGAGGCGTGGATCATGTGCGATGGCGATTATGTTACCTATATATGTAAATACCACAATAATTCTAAATTCACGAATTTTGGGAGTGTTCCTGTTCCGGCGGCCATCTTGAATGGATAATATCTGCGTAGGCCGATCTAATCTAGTCTAATAAAGCTCTAGGAATTACGTGTGGGTGCGATTATGTAATCACATTAGGTTTTCCACTTAGTCGTTATTTGAACATGCCATCTCATTCTACTTTAGTCTACATACTTTTGGTATCATGTCAGCCGAACGAAAGACGTCATTGCTAGTTGGTTTTTACCATGGAAGAATGAACTACACTTGTAGTGTATGAGGAAATGTCATCTTGCGATCTTAATATGAAAACCGCTGTCGCCAAACTCACACTACTGTACACTAATCACTACACTGCAACACTATGCTATCTTGCTGCTGATTTGGCGTAAGTCTTGAAGCGACTTGAGAGTTACGTTATCAAAAAAATTCGTGCAAATTCCTACCCTATCTGTCCAAAGTAAGGTTTAAATTACTATTAACTAATAGTTGAATTAGGAACCTTTTTCTTTTTCATAGCTTTGACAGCCAAAAACATCGTAGTACGGCTACTCGACGACAGATGGCACTATGCACGACACAACTAATATCCTTTCCATAAGCCTTTCGAACAGAGTCCATTATTGCTTAATATACGCATTTTATTAACTTTGTCGTACTTACGTAATTTGTGTTGCCAACTTTCCGCTATTAGCCGGAATGCTTGGATTTCGAAAGGGATAGGTACTTATAACAGTAATCAGGAATTTCTAGTATTTAATATTTTCTGCTTTTGTTTCTATGAAATCGTACTTAAGAAAATAAGCCATTTTAAGATAATTGGTCTAATTCTTACGCACAAACTTGGTCTTTGACAAATGCTCAGAAGTATTTGCTCAAAGGACGATGGAGCGCAGCATACTGGGGATAAAGCTCACATACCGCTTCAGAAATACCATCTTAAGCTCCAAGACCCTATAGTCGCCGATGTAGCCCTTGCACCCCGCTAAGCTAAATTGGAGACACTACAGGCTAATATATTAATAATAAACAATAAGGAGGATGGAATATAATAATAATAATAAGAGATGCAGAAGTAGTAGTAGTGATTCGTTTAATATTACACACGGTGTTTATCGTCAGAAGGTACTTACCTCTCTCTGTAGCTGTCATCACCGGTAGCTTGAGCCCTACTTCGCTGCCGGCGGCACTCTAGGTTAGGGTTTTATATGTATTAATGAGTTTATATTTTGTATTATTATTTGTATTTTACTTTTAATACTCATATTATAAAAACTTAAGATAAAAGCTTAATAAAGGAAATAATAATACAATACAATATTCTTTATTGAACACCAGACATGATAAAGGTACCAAAAAGATGGTACAAAATATTTTTCTAATACGGTAAAAAAATATGAACAGTTTAATTTAATATCAAACACTTAGCACATCACTGTTCTTGCACTGACTACTAACATTCGAATGTACTCGTATAACAACTGATTGAATATAGAGGTAGATCAATTACACAGAACTTCAATCAAGATAGTTTTGTCAGGATTTTTTAAATTTAGTAAATGGCAACTCCAGTTGTAATACGGTTACTGGACGAAAGATGGCGATAAGTGTTTTGAACAAATGATAGAAAACTTTAGCGTTTGCACAATACGGTTGAATTTAGCCTGACACTTTGGCGTGAAATTGTCAAAAATAACGCCTCGCTATTTTTATTCAATATTATAAAAAATAAGGTCACCTGTGACATGAAACATTGCTTGAAGCTACATTTTTGTATCTACTATGATTTCGACACGCCAATATTGTACAATATGGCATTTTCAAAGCGAAATTAATATTTTTTGCAACTGACGTTGGCGTATATCTGTCACGGCAGTGATAAGCAGACTAACGTCAGTCGAGCTTCAATCTACTTCAAAGCTGCCATATCCGGCTCAATGTTGGCGCGCAGGGAACGCCCACTTGACATTTCCTCCTAGTTCATTTTTCCATGGTTTTTACACATATTGGCCTGCAAGGATCGCTATTGGCGATGCAAAGATTCTACCCAGCACCTAAGAACGACACTTTGACAGATCTCGATACAATTTTCACCCCAAGTTGACAGCCGCCATTCTGACGTTTTCCGTTAAATGGCAGACTTGTACTGAAGTGTCGTTCTTAGACAACTTCTAAATTTCACCGCTAGAGGAGCGCGCGTAATCTTAGCATCGCCAATACGGACCGATCCAACGCCACGTCACGCTCATCCACCGGGTTGCAGTCCTTCACCAGGTCGCTTCATCTTCTTGAACTATAGCGCGTCATTTTAGAACTTTTTGACCTCATCGATCAAGAAAAGTAAGGTTTCAAACATCCAAATCTGTTCAAGTATCTATTATGGAATAAAGAACCTCACAGCACATGTCATGTGATTTGAAAATCATTACTTATTAGTCGCGCAAGTATTCGACTACATAGCCTGTAAAACCAAACAAGACCGCGAGCATTGATCTATTATAAGTAAGGATTCACAATCAGCCGGAGAAAAATGGCCCGTCAAAAACGGGTGCCCGAGTTTTTCGGCACTCAGTAAACTTGACACTTAACTCTTAGTGTTAGGTTTACTTCTGTATAAAATATTTATCTTGACACATATTATAAAGAGACGTTATTAGCATATGGGAACGTATTTTTTAATGTCAGTTTGCTCCATATATTTTGACATATTCTGTTAGGCACTGTTCATCATCATCATCATCATCATTTCAGCCGATAGACGTCCACTGCTGGACATAGGCCTCCCCAAGGCGCGCCACTCAGACCGGTCCTGTGCCACTCGCATCCACCGCGTTCCCGCGACCTTTACAAGGTCGTTACTCCATCTTGTTGGAGGCCTACCGACAGCTCGTCTACCGGTTCGCGGACGCCACTCCAGGACTTTCTTGCCCCATCGGCCATCAGTCCTGCGAGCAATGTGCCCCGCCCACTGCCACTTAAGGTTCGCAATTCTTCGGGCTATGTCGGTGACCCTAGTTCTACTGCGGATATCCTCATTTCTGATTCTATCACGCAGAGAAACCCCGAGCATAGCCCTCTCCATTGCCCTCTGGGTGACCTTGAGCCTTCTTATGAGGCCCATCGTAAGCGCCCACGTCTCGGAACCATAAGTCATCACTGGCAACACACACTGGTCGAAGACTTTCGACTTAAGACACTGCGGTAATTTGGACGAAAAGACACTGCGAAGCTTCCCGAACGCTGCCCAGCCGAGTCGGATTCGACGATTGATCTCTTTCTCGAAGTTGGACCTACCTAACTGGACTGTTTGTCCCCTGTTAAGCACTGTTCGTCCATATGTTATTATGGTCAACGACCGCGAGTGTTTTTACCCGACTGTGAACAAGGGTTGGGTAATGTTTCGCCTACGTAATAAAAGAGTGATGTAATGTCGCTTCATCATAAGTTCTGCTCGATCAAGCATAGGAAGATTAATGTATCTGTTGAAAATTTATTCGTTTAAAGTCAGATATACGGAAAATACCTACTAGCCGCAAGTTTCAATCAAGAATTTGTCTTCATTTCTTGATAATACTTATAGCAAAACACATCTTAGAAGGCGCGCGGCGATGCACTTAAGCCGTTGACCCAGAGTCTGTTATTGCTTAATTCGCGCGCCTTCTAAGTTCTGTCGTGGTATATACTACAAAGAGGAGGTTACCAACCACAATATAACTTATTTACCATAAATTAATAATTATATACCTATAAAATGTACCGTCACCTACTGTAGGCAGCCGACAAGTCAAACCAATCAATTAAAAATACACTCAACAGCAATGAAAACCGGTCACTTTGTATAGGATTTTCCATACAAAGGCACCCGTTTTCATTCATGTTCAGTGTATATTCCAAGAAGTTGTTCTGTGAAACGATAACTATTTATGCGAATTTAATAATAACTCAACACAAATTGCAAAAAATACTGAACTGTATGTAATTTACTACAGGAAAAGTGTCCTTGCCTAATATTTTTTTTATTTATTTATTTAAACTTTATTGCACATTATTAAAAACCAATACAAAAGGCGAACTTAATGCCATAAAGCATTCTCTACCAGTTAAGCATTTGGGCAAAGCAGAAATTGTTGTAGCGGTGCAACGAAAGCCAATAAGTAACTATTACTAATAATATTGTAGTATTCAATTTAATCAATTCAGTTATTAGCTACATCCAAGTTTTCGGTTTTATTTACGTTTGGGTGTTTATTTATTTTTTGATAAACTATGCTATGAGTGAGTATATAGTTGATAAAATTAAATATGTTATGTTTAAAAAAAATATCATCTTTAAAATACACTAAGGTCAACTTGCAACTAGGCGTTAACTTCGGGTTAATCTTTAGGCCCCCTTGCACCAAGCCGCTAACCTCGGGTTAGCATCTTAACCCACGTGTAAGTGACGCTAAGTCAGGTTAAGTTAGGTATCAACTTAACTCGAGTTATAGGCTAACTATAGGTTAGCGACGTAGGTGCAAGTCGTCCTTCCGAAATAAAAAAAATCAATGATGTACGCTAAATATTTTTATAGCAACATTATTCGATTTTTTTTAATATTTACCTACTACCACTACTACCTACCTGATTTTCTAATAAATTCGGGGAGTCCTTTAATTCTGCCAACATAAGCACCGCAATTTTTATACTGGCTACACTGTTTTTCTTTTTTAATACCTGGCCGGTAACATTCTTGCAAAATTGAACAATCGAGGGCAAAGGTTCTTAACAGATTTCTCGAAACTTGTTCCATATCTTTCAACATTATCTGAAGGAACGGTAATTTATAAAGGTCTTTCGCATGTGCACAGTCGAGAGGTATGAGTTTTGTACGTTTTTTAAATTATAATCTGAATTCGCACTTGAAGATCAAAAATTACGTAAAGGGTTTGCTTTTTAGTAACGTTTTCACACTTAACTGCAGCTAGATCGTTGCTACGCATATGATTTGTAAGGAAAATATTGACAAATCAATATCTACTCCGATACTTTATGTGTATATAGGTATGTAGGTAAAACTGCGCTGTGATGTCTACTGAACCCGTGATCGTATTATTTCTATCTGAAGATGATATAAGGAGATTGTTATGAAATTCTTCTCATCTCAAATTGGAGGATGGCTTTGAAATAAAGTACCCTCAGGAAAATTATACTTGACCACTTCAAAATTCAATCATTTATTCATCAAATTTGCCGCACACGGGCACTTTTACCTAGAGATAAACTACTATAGGAAGGCCCGCGCCTCCACAATTCAAAACGATTCAATGTGCTTGGAAAGTATTTAAAAAGCACCACCAACACTCTCAGTCTCAAGTCGAGTTCTAAGTTGTGTCGTGCTATACCTCGGTCACTGAACATGCGCCACATCAGTGATCCACTTGAAAAAAGAACGTGATTGGGTGCTAACTCGCTGCCATCCCGACCGCGGCTCGTGAGCGACCAATCACGGGTCAATTGACATCGCCGTTCTAATTTCGAATTCCTCCGTCGGAAAACTTCGGGAAACCGCCTAAAACTTGTAAGTGTGATAAAGTTGGTTTTGCGCCTGAAATCCTTTTGCCTCATTAGGAGAGCCGCCAAAATTATAATTGTTTATTGTATTTCGTGTAACTTTTGAAAGAAGGAATAAACGTCTCTAACACGTACTTTTGGTTATTATTCGTATGGGATTTGTTTAGATTTGTCGTGTGGAAACGGCGACGCGATCGAGATGTTAGCTTAGTTTCAAATGTACATAGTAACACTTATAAGTATAAATAGTATAATTGTTAGATGATTTGAAAGACTGTGAATGCTGTAAGTTTGTAATTGACTTTCTAATGCTACATCGTAATGCAGCCTAGGTATGTTGAGTTGCAATAAGTTCGTGAACTTTCTATCTTCTCTGGTTCTAACGTTCTATGTTTCTATCTTCTCTAAAAAACGGTCAACAGAAACGTAATTTCAAGCCCTTTGTTATGAAAATATCTTTGTACTTTATACCAGTATTTATACCAAAGCTAAATGGAGGAGTTGAGGATAAAACATTGGACGAACAGTGCCTAACAGAATATGTCAAAGTATATGGAGCAAACTGGCATTAGAAAATACGTTCCAATATGCTAATAACGCCTCTTTATAATATGTGTAAAGATAAATATTTTATACAAAAGTAAACCTAACATTATAAGACTTTTAAGTGTCAAATTTACTGAGCGCCAAACGGGTTTTGACGAGGCCATTTTTCTCCGGCTGATTGTGAATCCTTACTTATAATAGATCAATGGGATAAAAATGTGATCGGTTAATTAAATTCAACCTTTGCACTGCAAATATTGATGTATTGTGTACCTATATATTATCTATTTACGATTGTATTGTTTGATATGCAATGTTTGTCCTTCGGTAGGTTGTTGTTGGTATTTTTATCCTCAATTGATTAGTAAGTACGATTAACATTTAGCTTCTCTGTGTTGTTGTAATACGTATCATAACTCAAGTTATATAGGTTTTATTATATTCTAAGAAAGTCTCTTGTTTTGACTCTTGCTACTTATCGTAGGAAAGTCTTAGGGTTTCGTGTTGCAAGTTCCTCTTTTACTGATTACAAGAACTATTTGCAACAATAGTCGGGCGCTTGATACTTTAGATATCCTACCTTTTGTTATGAACTTATCAGTATGTTATTTTAACTAGTGTCACTGTGTTACTATCTACCGTAACTGCGTTTGAAAATGATCTTGAATAAGTATTCCATTCAATGACATGAAAGCATCAAAACATGTTTTTAAATATGTATTTCTTTTATTGCGCTGTACGTATTCATCGTTGCAATCATATTTCAATATTTCCAGTCAAAAGCTAATTCCTTTGAGCCGCGCGACTGTCATGCGTAGGCCTATTCGAGTGTCACTATCGCATAATATATCATATCATATATCGTTCAACTGTCACTCAAATATCTTATCAGTGTGAGAAATTAATTTGCATCTCTGACGTGAGTCCCTGACTCCCCTCCCGTTCGCACTTATAGCAATAGACAAGGACAGAGGCTCGAACGGCGCTCGAGTTGATCCGAATACTGAGATTTGCCGCAGTCGCGCGCGAGAACTCATATTGCACAGGACTGTAACGTCTGTAACCTGATTATTTGAAGTGTTCGTTTATTCGTATTTGTTTATTCCCGCGATGTGATATTTCATTTAGTCGCTTTAAGTTTCGTTATTGAAACTCAATTTTGAGATGTTTAAATAGCGCATTGACCTTATCAAAAGCATCCTTGAGCAAGTTTTATGCAGTGATTATAAAATAAACTTAATAAATAGGATGTGGTGACAATCTTTAGGGGTTTACCTGGGTGCTTGACCTGGTGTTAGAGGAGGATAGCAGTATAGCAGATATATTTACGAGAAGTGACTTATGTGCAAGTGAGATGGCCAGACTAGCTACGACTGCAGCCCACCTCTGCCAGAGGCTGCAAGAGATGTATCCTCAGAAGTTACATGTCGCTTATAAACAGGTTCGTAATTTATTTGGCAACTTTTTCAGATTTTCTTAAAACTTGGTGTACTTACTTATGGGAGAAGTATAGTAAGAGTTGGAGATAAAAAGTGGATAAAATGATGTTCACTAGAAAATCAGGTCGTATAATTTTCCAACTTTTCTTTTCACATTACTTGTTTTATATTCATACTAGCTTCTGCTCGCGACTTCGCCCGCGTGGTATTCGGTTATCGCGCTCCCGCGGGAACTATGCGCTTTTCCGGGATAAAAAGTAGCCTATGTCCTTTCCCCGGGACCCCAACTATCTACATGCCAAATTTCATCTCAATCGGCCCAGCGGTTGAAGCGTGAAGAGGTAACAGACAGACAGACAGAGTTACTTTCGCATTTATAATATTAATATGGATTCTGGTAACTATTGTTAACATTAAAAGTTCGAACAATTTTACCGTGTTATGAACTCTTGACTGACGCTCAGTTGACGAAAAAAGTTAAGTTCTTAGTCTACCTACAGTTAGAGTAGAGGTATGCGGTTATGTCTTATACTTACCGTAGACAATATCAGTCCCATACAACTAGCGTATGACCTAGAAGTATGGAGTATGTTTTATGGAAGTCACATTTTTTGCTTGACTTTCTACACGATCGAGATTCGAGACGCGGGAACACATAAGAATAAGTAATATTTCCCGCGGCCTGGGCGCCATGTCTTTGGTTTTGATCTACCGTCTCTCATGCAGATAGTCGGGGGTTCAACCCCGGCTCGTTCTCTGAGTTTACTTATGTGCAAAATTCAATTTGAATTTACATAAGTATTACGTTTAAAATTGCAACTGAATCGGTCTAGTAGTTTCGTTTCGGTAGGAGCAAATTGGCTGTGACAGACGGACGGACAGACCACACGAGTGAGGTGATAAGACATCCTAAAAGGGTTTCGATTTTTCCTGTTGAGATTCGGAACCCTAAATACGATTTTCAAACCACAGCTCATGAATTTGGTAGGAATGTTTCATGATCCTTTGGTTGATTTGATATAACAAGCATCTAACTAATTACACTCAACCAATGAAATTAGGTAACTTTATATGGAAAATCCTATACAAAGTGTCCTGATTTCATTGCGATTGAGTGTATAATGGTAATAGGGATGAGATGACGACAACTTTTTTTTCCTTAGTCTATCAGGAAGATTATTGAAAAGTATTGGACACGTATTTTTTCTTTTTTCACGTAATCAAACTTATACGGAGATATATTGAGTTGAAATGTCGCGTGACGTCACGGTTAGGTAAGATTTATACCTAACGGTGACGTAGTTAGCCCCCACTCTCCAACTTTAATGCGTTTTAACTTAGTCATTCTTTGTTAATTTGATAAAACAAAAAATACGTGTCTAATATTTTTTTATTACCTGATTGACGGACTAATTAGAATTTCGATTTCTTCACCCTGTCGTCATCCCTATTCTACTTTATAACGACTGCACTAAGAAGTAGGCATTGTTCGATTGTTAATATGTAGGTATTTACAAATGTGCTCCTTCGAATATCAAACAGTATGATAATTGATAACATGATAACATTCCTAACAATAATTGTGTTACCAAATAATGGGCGGCTTGATTGGCAGGGCCTATATTCGAAGTCTTTAAATAGGGATCTCGCTGTTCCCTATAGAATCGCACACGCGTCGCGTGAACTTTAAGCAGGGCCTATATTCGAAGTCTTAAATAGGGATCTCGCTGTCCCTATAGGATCGCTCACGCGTTTAAGTTGAACTTTAAATCTAGCTGCTTAAAGTTCACGCGACGCGTGAGCGATCCTATAGGGAACAGCGAGATCCCTTGAACTCTTCACTGACGTTCCGTTGACGAAAAAAGTTAAGTTCTTTAGTCACTCAAAAGGAAGCCATTCGATGACAAGAGACGGCTGGTAAAAAAGGGAAAGCTTTTGCCAAGCAGCGGGAATTATGACAAAGAATAAAACCTTAAAACAATAATTTAAAATCCCAAGACCCGTCTTAATACATTTTCATTTCAATTCGTGATTCAGAAACTTTATTCAGACCAATTTAGTTCAGGCACTTCAAAAATTCACGGAACCGCCGCTCCAATAATAAACGCGTGACGTCCCCACACCGCGAGTCCTTTTAGTCGGCGACGTTTCTGGCAATTTCTTTGTTTCCATCATTACTAAGGCTAAGTTCTTAGAGCACGCGAAGGTAAATTACTCTATGGTATCATGAAAACAACGCGTGGTATGATAGGTGGTTACCACCGCAACAGCCTATTTACGTCCCACTACTTGGCTGCCTCGTATACATAGACATAGACACTGGTCGCGAGATCGATTTTGCGGATTAGTTAATCTACAAATGTTCCAATTACTTCCCAGATTCTTGCTGGTTTCCTCAGGACGTTTTCCTACACCGAAAAGCTCATGGTTTTAATAAAGTACATAAGTATACCCAAAGGTCAGTGGCAGTGCTTGCTACATTTGTAATTTTGTTTGAATTTGTTGTTGTTTCGCTGGAATTACCGGCATAAGAGGCATTCAACCTTAGTCCTTGCGTTGGCAACTCATTTGAAATCTTTTATGATTCCTTTTGCCCATAATCCACTGTGCCACTTACGACCAGGTTGTTCGTGTAATACTTTGTCAACCAATAAAAAAATGGATGGCTGTCGAAGCTTTATTGTGCCTTATCTGACACCTAATTGGGCTATGAAAATATCCGGAAGATTGTTCATTTGGTTTGCTCTGGCCAGTTTCCTGGAGATTATGTTGTGAGCTGGATTTTACGGCGTTTCTAGAGCCCTTTTCACATTTATGACTTCATCAGCTACAACGCAGTGTATCACCAGCGGAGGTAGATATAGTCAAAGAGATCAACATGACCAGATGCCCTATATTTTTTACCAGAAGAGAAGAGCATTTACGGATATTGGTGATCTCTTCGACTGCTTCTTGTTACATACATTGTCTCAAACTTTCGCGATACACGCTCATATTAAACACACTACTAACGGGACTTAATCTTCTTATTACATGTTTGTTAGTACATGTTCTTTTACGGGAATACGTCTTCAAAGGTATGCTTACTTCAGCAGTTTTTTTATAAACTATTCGACCACTTCAGTGTGGTTTTCTGCATCTGCGAAAGGAGCGTTATGTATAATATTTGTTATTGTATGACGGCCATGAGTTACCTAAAGTCATATGAAGAACTATACTTACCATACTATATGTTATGTACTATATATTATGTACTTACGTAATGCCTACCTTACGTAATACCTGTGTAATGTACTTAGGTACGTAATTTTAATGGATTTTTCTTAATTTTATCGTGTAAAATGGTTTTACGAATAAATTATTATGATTATTATGATTATGATGTTAACTACCTACATGTAATGTACACAATGTGTATTTATTTATATTTAGCTTATATGTAACTATAGTACGATCATTAAGTATGTGAAAGTAAGTACCTATGTACATGTCTACACAGAGTAAATAGGTGGATATGAGAGGAATAACTTATTTTTAGTACAAAGTTTATTAACTCCAACTTTTCTACCTATAAAGACAATGCAAACCCAAAACGCTGAGTTCAATTCTGTGCCGACTCATTTCATAAAAAAAAATTTGTACATGCAACGACAATTTGACGTCACACATACAAAAATACACAAACTCGAAACGTTTATTGCAAGTCAGAAGCCACTGTAATAACATACACGGTTCGTGCAAAATTAACCCTTTAATGCAGTGATGTCATATTCTCCTTCAGCTTTCCTTAAGGACAACGTGACGCGGCCTGTCCGCTCCTTCGAATCTTTAAACTTTATACGTACCTATTATGTTTTTAGGGTTCCGTAGATCACAAGGAACCCTTATGGTTTCGCCATGCTGTCCATCCGTCCGCAGCATAGCTCGTAGATGCTTAACCAGAAAGCTGTTATTTGGCATGAGTATAGTATAAGTCAAGCCTACAAACTGTTAAAATGTAATTTTGAAAAAACTTACAAATATTCATAAGGCTCATTGTGATCTTAACAAACAAAATATTACCTAATATAACAAAGGAAACCTCTTGAGACTAATTATTATACCTACAGTGAATTCTGTGAACTCCAAACACAATTACCTAGCATTCTATATTTAGCCCAACGTTATGTTTATTAGTACAGTTTAGGTGCATTGCGAATAATTATAACTACTTAATTAATATCTAAATCAAAACCGTACTAAACGCCAATAAAGTACATGCAATTTGAATACTTATTAACTATGTTTACAGTCTTAAATGGCATGAAGACGTGTGTATGAGTCAATGGGAGACGTTCTCAGAACATCAAATGGGTCGAGCGAGGCACGTAGGCCGCGGAAAACCTACCACCTAGTTCGAGAAGGGACCGTATTGAAATCAACGTCATCTGATAGTACGATGAGCCCTATATGGCATAGGGTCAGAAAAACCTGCCTTAGCAAGAATCAAATGAGAAATCAATCAGAATCCTGCCAGAAGCACAAGAAAATCCACAACTTTCGGTGCCACAAAGGTGCTAATTTACATCATCTGATACCACAGACAGACCATTGGCATCAGTTTACAATTTACCGACTAGAACTTCGCTGTCTCGAATATGGTACGAGTATCCTTGTTACCAGTCACTCAGTCAATTTGAATTTACCACTGAGCTTTTCGGTGAAGGAAAACATCGTGAGGAAATCTGCACGTATCTGCGAAGTAATTCAAAGATGTGTGTGAAGTCTCCAATCCACACTGGGCCCGCGTGGGGACTATAGCCCAAACCCTCTCCTCTTTATCCTTAATTTATATCCGCTAGTTTCATTCATGATACACAAGTATCATCGGTTTTATTCCAAATACAGCTCTATCTATTCTAGGTGTCCCATTCTTAAGTACATCACTGTCTGGGCCCTTCCAAAATGTATGCGAACGAAAAGTTAATAAATAAAGACCAGACATCCAAACTAATTGGACGTTGATTCATTTGAACTCCTGCCTGTTAGCTGATTGCGTTTCCGCGAATGCTATCTGCGCTCAGGGAATCATATCTAAGCCCCTAAAAATAACATTGGTTTCTAATCTTCCTAATTGCGACCATTAACTCTGGCTGTGGGTGTACTTGGTACGTCGAAGCAGACACAATCTTCTGTATATATAAAAGGCAAAGGTGACTGACTGATGTATAAACGCCCAGGCCAAACCCGTAAAGCTAGAAACTTGAAATTTCGCACACGTATTCCTCTTATGACGTAGGCATCCACTAAGGAAGGATTTTTCAAAATTCAACCCCCAAGGGGGTGAATTAGGGGGTGAAAGTTTTAGATAAACGCAAAGGCCACACCCCTAGGGCTACAAACTCGAAATTTCGCACACGTATTCCTCTTACGACGTTGGCATCCACCAAGGAAGGAATTTTCAAAATTTAACCCCGAAGGGTGTGAATTAAGGGATGAAAGTTTTAGATATACGCAAAGGCCAGACCCTTAGGGCTACAAACTTGAAAATTCGCACACGTATTCCTCTTATGACGTTGGCATCCACCAAGAAAGAAATTTTCAAAATTCAACCCCCATGGGGGTGAAATAAGGGATGAAAGTTTTCTTAAAACTTTTTATTCCTTGGACATATTTGCATGAAATTTCATACGAATTGAGTACGGCAAAAATAATGAGGAACATAATTCAGAGTTTTCTAAATTTCAACCCTTAAGTGGGTAAAATAGGGGATGAAAGATTTAAATAAACGCACAGGCCAAACCCTTCGGGCTACAAACTTAAAATTTAGTACACGTATTCCTCTTATGACGTAAGCATCCACTAAGGAAGGATTTTTCAAAATTCAACCCCCAAGGGGGTGAATGAGGGGGTGAAAGTTTTAGATAAACGCAAAGGTTGGCCTTAAGGCTAGAAACTTGGAATTTCGCACACGTATTCCTCTTATGACGTTGGCATCCACCAAGGAAGGATTTTTCAAAATTCAACCCCCAAGGGTGTGAATTAGGGGGTGAAAGTTTTAGATAAACGCAAAGGCCAGACCCTTAGGTCTACGAACTCGAAATTTCGCACACGTATTCCTCTTATGACGTTGGCATCCACCAAGGAAGGAATTTTCAAAGTTCAAACCCCAAGGGAGTGAAATAGGGGATGAGAGTTTTCATAAAACTTTTTATTCCTTGGACATATTTGCATGAAATTTCATACAAATTGATTGCGGCAAAAATAATGAGTAATGTATTTCAGAGTTTCTAAAATTCAACCCTTAAGAGGGTAAAATAGGGGATGAAATATTTAAATAAACACACAGGCCAAACCCTTCGGTCTATATACTTAAAATTTAGCACACGTATTCCTCTTATGACGTAGGCATCCAATAAGAAATGATTGTTCAAAATTCAAACCCCAAGAGGGTGAAATAGGGGATGAAATTTTGTATTAAACTTTTTATTTCTTCAACATACTTGCATGACATTTCGTATGAATTGAGTGCGGCCAAAATAATGAGTGACGTATTTCAGCGTTTTCTAAAATTGAACACCTAAGAGGGAAAAATAGGGGATGAAAGTTTTAAATAAATGCACAGGCCAAACCCTTAGAGCTAGAAACTTGAAATTTTCTCACGTATTCCTTTAATGACGTAGGCATCAACTAAAGAAGGATTTTTTCAAATTTTTTAAGGGTTGTAAGCTTTTATGGTACTTCCATGTTCCGTTAAAAGGCTAACTTAAAATATTTTATAAGAATTCTAATTTTATAGTATTTGTTAGGGTTCCGTACCTCAAAAGTAAAGAATGGAGCCCCTTATAGGATCACTTCTCAGGAACACGTAGCGGTATCAATTTGGAATTTAAATCAAACTAGCCGTTGCCCGCGGCTTCGCCCGTGTAGACTTTAAATTTGCATACTCGATGATATATGTATATACATAGTTATAGTTATAGAAGTATTAAAAAAAACCATCGTCATTCGTTAAATTGAACTTCACACATAAGTAAACTTAGAGGTGCGAGCCGGAATCGAACCCCCTATTCGGGACGGAGACAAATCCAAAAAATCAAAGATCATCGAAGTTCTCCAGTTATAAATGGTGTAACTAACACAACTTTGTTTTATAGATATATCACTACATATTATAGAACAAAGTCCCCCGCCGCGTCTGTCTGACTGTCTGTCTGTCTGTCTGTCTGGATGTTCGCGATAAACTCAAAAACCACTGAACGGATTTTAATGCAGTTTTCACTAACAGATAGAGTGGTTCCTGAGCTGAGGCAGGTTTTAGTATATACTTTGTTATAGTTTTCTGTAAATTCGATGAAATACGACGATGTTAGTTCAAGTTGGCGGATAAAATCAAGCCGGCTGGGAGCTTTCATCGAAAACGCTGCCTAACCCCTTTGAGGTATAACACAACAATGTATGGAAGAATTGTTTCTCTTATTAAGGTCTACAAAAAAGTCCGCGATGGTATAGGTCTATCTTCTAAGGATAGCTTACTATACCCATTTTAATTACTAAAAAAATGGTCCCATATAAAGTGTGATTTGGAAAGAATGCTATTTAGAGGGATACAGTATTAATCATTTTAAATACAAAAGTTACCTTAAGTATTTCATGGACTTTATGATTGCCATTTACACCATGCAATTCAAATGAATATCTTTGTGAGTTATCGAAGAAACAAAAAGTTCCCAGGAGAAAATAAATTCTGCGCCTGCCCGCAGCGGCGCATAGAGCTCGTGGGAGCATGATAACCGAATTCCACGCGGGCGAAGCCGCGGGTCAAAGCTAGTGTAATTATATAAGACTCAAACTCCTTACTATGGAGGGTTGAAGTAAAGGGGCACAATCTTTAAGTGGACACCAAATCGGGTAGGTTGGGGGCGCTGCGGTCGCCACTCCATTCAAGCCACCTAGGCGGATAGTCTGCAGTACCTAGCGCCTTCAGATGGCGCAGCTGAGGCGAAACGGTTGTGAGGAGAGTGTGTTTTGTTTTATTGCTTATCAAATCCGCTGGACACGTTTTCAACTGTTTCGCCATATAAGATTGCGCTCCTTACCAAGACACGTTCCACACTCCATACACCTTACATTACGGCGTACATCGGAAATAGCCAGGGAGCTTCAAATTTTCATACCTCGTCTGCACAGCGCCATCTAGATGTAGCTCATGGAGTTCAAATTGTATCGAGGCTACCTAGGCAGCGACATCTATTATCGCATTTAACACTTATTTCGGGTGTACGCTGATTTGTTTGATGGTTGTCATTCTAAGTTTACCTTACTTCTTATATGGTCGAAGATATGAAAAGATCGTCCTTGGATAGGGTGCGTATGAACCTTATGGTTTTGGTTATGGGCTCTTGTTTTTCCACTTGGATCATTTATGGGCTTCATGGCTGGTGGTGAATGTGGTGATAGCCTTTGAAAGGAAAGACAATTTTCATTTTCCTTGAAATAAAGGATGACTTTGCATTTTAGTGACTAGATAAACATGTTTAGTTTGGTTATCAGATCGTTATATTATAAGACCGTTATCAATTGTTAAAATCACGTGGAGTTTTATTATTTGAGGTAAAACAGAAGCAATGTTTACGTTCACATATCAGCACGTCAAATGGATTTTGATATACGACCGAACACTGCTAGATCATATCAAGCATGTGATCGGATTCTTACGAGAGAAACGCGTAATACGAATATATTTAGTTTATTTGTACTTAAACACACACTCGATTCTGTATTTTTTTTAACTGAAACATGTTATTTTTATCTATACATAACTGTAGGTATTGTACCTAAAGACCGAACCCTACTATAATATGGTTTTAATTGGACCTGGACACGTTCAACAACAACTGGCCTACAATGGCCGAGGATAGAGGGAATTGGAAGTTCACGGGAGAGGCCTTTTCCCAGCAGTGGGACATTCAAATATGCTAGAAAAAAAAAATGGTTTTAAAGTCATTTAATTAACGATAACCTCTGTTATGTACAATTCTCAGAATGCGTTATATTTGTGTTGTTTTATCACATTGACACCCTTCTATTTGTAGAAGGAAAACTGTATAAATGTGTTTAAATTGTACTAGGAGATTTCCATGTTATGTAGATTTAAAGTTTAAATAATTAAACATTAATTTAGTAAGATCAAGTGATCTTCAAAGTGTGTACTTGTTAATTCAATGGGCGACTGTGAATGAAATATTTTATGTTCAGAGAAGGGAATGATTCATTTCATGTTATGGGAAAATGTAATATTTTAAAGAAACTTTTGTTACACGACAGGCTACGGTTAATTTCAATACATACATACATTGTACATATAATCTGTTAAAAATATTCAATTTAAGTTCCTTAAAATTGTCTGGTAAGAATTTTCGGTTTGCTTGCTGCACGTTTGTTGTCTGTTGTATTGTATTGTCTATTTTATTGGATTTTTGTTGATAATTCATTAAAATATTCAATAATGTATACACTGACAGCATTAGTGTGGCTAGTTGATATCGAATTTGTAGCGGAAAAGCAAAACAATTCGTTGTCATCTTGTTATGGATTTCCGCAAAGTAACAAACACCTCTATCAATTGCTTAATAATGCATATCGTAAGAACAACCCGCAAACTGTCTATCAAGCTACATTTAGCCTTACAAAGAACTGTAACGCTACTTTCTGACTCGTTTATATATCTTAACTTAATTATAGTATCCGTTTATAGTTCTTCCCATGGGTGGTCACGACTCAGTGCCAAGGGCCCACTAGGCGAGTCTAGTACCTATCGGAATTGGAGACGCTGGTACTGAACGCTTTAACCGTTAACTTGAAGACCGACACGAGAACCACCATCAGTTTACGAGCGTCTTTACGAGTAGATAGCGTTCCGATTATGGTAATTAAAATTCCCATTAACAATAAACTTAAAGGCATTATGAATATGTATTTTTTTCTGATTACTGTAGTAAATAATGAGAATGACATTAATGAGTTGTTTTAAACGCAATGTTCTAAGAGACCTTTGACATTCGCAACAACATACTTCCACGAAAAAAAAAGAAAGACTTAGCCACTGTCTTTCGCAAGGCGTTCTAGTCAAGCAAGATGAACGCAAGAGTCTTCTCTGCTCAGGTCAGATAGACGATTGCTCCCCACCTGAGGCAATGTAATTATATAAGACTGTCAATCTCCTTACATTGCGGCGTACATAGGAAATAGCCAGGGAACTTCAACTCTTCATACTTCGCATGTACAGCGCCATCTAGATGTTGCTCATGGAGTTCAAATTTATATGCAGCCTAGGCAGTGACATCTATTATCGCATTTAACACTTATTTCGGGCGTACGCTGATTTGTTTGTCTTCTAAGTTTACCTTATTTTTCTATGCTTCCCACGCAGCACGCCCCACCAAGCGCTACCAGTGTTAGGACCTGATGAAGGGTCCGTCCTATTTATTTCCATCGCCTTAACTGTTAACCTGCATCCAAACAGCTCGCATTGTTGTGATCCAGTAAGGCCCACTCAACCAAGCTGACTTCGGGTTATGCCCTTAACCCAGGATTAGTTGTATCAACATAACTCGATTTAGAGGCTAACCCTAGGTTAGCGGCGTTGGTGCATGTCGGTTTAAGGTGTAAGAGAGGTATTCAATCTTGGTCTTCAATGTTGGCAACGCATTCGCGGTCTTATGACTGCGTATGTCCATGATCCAGATATACCCCTTATCGTCACATGGCCAGTGTGATCGTTTGATAACTTAAGCCTTGAAAAAAAAACTCGTCGTCCCGAGCATCTACTCGTGTTTTACAATGACTGTAGTGTAGTCTAATACCTACAGCAAAGACCATAAAGACATTTCCCGGAGCAATACAGTCGAATTCGAGACAAATGCGTTCCGCGCGTCAAATGCGCAGGCGCAGTTACTTGACGACTTCCTAATAAACCACCTGAAACCGACACAACCCGCCAACCCATTATACCACGTGTTGTTAACACCTTCTGAACTAAATTGGAGTGGAATTTAATGCACTTGCGATAGTTTAGCTTCGAATCCCGGAAATGGCTTCAACATCTGGAAGTGTTCTAGGGTTTACGGCTGATCGTTTATATTTGTCTGAGTAGCCTAGAGATCTCTCTGAAAATAGCTTATAAGGATACCTTTTAGTTTCAGTTCATGAAATGTCGTTTAGGCGAACCGTAAATTTTCGAAAACTTTGAATTATTGCTCTATCCAGTCCAGAAATCTCACAGTCGCTACAACTTCTATCGACGTCACAACAGTATAGTCTGTGTCTACAGCCATGTATGTTTGTTGTTTACCAAAGGACCTAGAAACAAATTATGTTTATTGCAAAGTAACAAAACAGCGTTGTATTTTTTGTTAAAGCCTCCAGACGGCCGTATTGTCCAGCCATTGACGTAAATGCCATGTTGACAAAAGTTTTAATTGGTGTATTATCAACAGACTGTGTACTCAGCTGTGCTCTATCCACTTCGGCGCGTGCGCTTCTCCCCCCCTCCCCCTTCTACACCCCCACTCTTATTTACATTTAAAGCGAAAACCAACTTAATGATGCTGTTGTGCTTTATAATCGTTGGCGGTTTCGTCAATATTCCAATGGCGGCAGAAAAATTCGTCGAAAATACATTTTCACTTTCGCCAGTTAAATTTTGCGCATTTTGCAATGCAGAGCGGAACCGATTGACTTTTAAATTGCTGATAGAAACATGGTAGAAAGAACCGTAACTTGATGTAGCGTGTTTCACGGAGTGCAAAAATAAATTAGGCATATCTAACTTTTTACAAAGATACATTTGCGGTTGGGAAGTAGTTGTCTCTTAATGAAGTAGTCAGTGCTGTTGAAGAAGTGACGACAAAAAGTTTGACGAGGCGCTGAAATATGCAGCTGTGTTTAACGCTATTGAATTACTTGTATTGTAGAGTGTTTGCTCCGTTTACGTGGTTTGTGTTGTAGGGAAACGATAGACGAGGTTTGACATCGGCTTAACCTGAAAAAAGTAGTCATTCTCAGTAGTTAGATACAAAACTTGAATTAAAGTAAAGTCACCAAATGTCACCAGAAGTTGAATTCTATTTTTGAGTAAGAAACGCTACGATTTCACATTATAGCATCGCACCGTAATGTAATATATTCTGTTTCCGTAATAAATTTTACTTTCCTTTAAATTTTAAACTGTCCATAGCCAAAATATCAACACAAGTAACTCGATCAATATTAAACAGTCACACAAAATCACAACTGAATCATACCAAATCATACTCTTTTCTTTATTGTCGGTGAAATTGCAAATGTTACTGTAAGTCGTGCCTGCACAGGCGGCCTCTCCATAATTGCTCGTTGGAATTTAAAACTCCCCTTAACGCCAAAGCTATTAAAACAATCAAAGCATTCCGCGGACTCTCCGCCCAAAGCGATCTCATAAACCTGTCAATTATCGGTCACGCGTAGGATCCTGTCGTTTTTGTCCGATTACTTCTATTTAGATCCCATGTTCAATTGTGATTGCCAAGTTATTGTTCCAAGTGTGGGAACCGCGGTGTTTGCACGCCGCCTGCCGTCAGTTGTTCGCGGCGGCTCGGCCTCAACAGACATACGCGAGAAAAACCGCGTCCTCTCACGATTATGTACTCTATGCCGGTGATATTCAAACAATAGTGCAGTGAAAGTTATGATAGTAAAGAGTTCTTGATTTGGTAAGATTTCGATTGCTTTTTTTTTCACGAAAACTTGCACGTTAAAGTGTTCTTTGCCGTCAAGTCTGCATTTCTGTTTATCGATGATGTGCAGTCCAATTTGAGGTCAACGAAAGTGGAGGTTCAAGGTTCTAGCGTTAGGCGCTTGCCCGTACGCGCACGCCCGTATCTTTCGGACCGAAACGTCAGCTTCCGGAGATTATGTCTGATAGCGACTGTTTGTTGAGACGCCTCCCAGAGAAAGTAACTGAAGAGACGTCTTTGTGAGACCAAAATGTAGTTAAAAATATACTTCAATGATTGAGAGAAGGAGAAGTACTTAATCCTATGGATGCTCAGCAACGTGGATAGTAGCGATAAAGAAAAATCCGCTAGGTTACGAAGCTGTTCCATTGCAAATAAGTGTTCTGTTCCTCTGTTTTGTCTAACTCCTGAATGTTGATTTAATTTGTTAAGAGCTTCCTCCAAACTATAAATATAACTCAAAACCAAACTATAAAACCGCACTTTTGGCTTGTTCCTTCGCCCTTTACCTTCATTTTAATTTAAATTAAACTCACACTGGTTTTTAATTATTTTTCCTTCCTGGTGACTTTTGTCGATGACTTCATGTTGTTGGATCCTAGTTAAAAATAATTCCTAGTTAACTTACCTACCTATTTTTATTTTACCTCTTAAGTATGGATTTTTCATATCCTGTTGGCACAGCTAGATCCAGTTCTGTGTTGAAAAATTAAGGATTGATAGGTACGCATCTCACTGTTGGGGATAGACCAGGGGTCGGGAAACCACGGCAAATGATAATGATGATGAAAAACCTGAAACAGAAAACTGCGGCTCTATGATCTCCTAAAAACCTTACATTTTTCCGGCATCAGGCTCTAGTCTAAAAAGTTCGCCGACCCCTGGGATAGACTCGAGAAGGTATGTATGAGCTTTAGAGAGGGTGTGATAAACGAAGCAACAGAAAGAGACATGTTGCGCTGACCATCTAAAGATTCTAAAGTGAGTCGGGAAATGATGTCTTCTTCCTGACTTACTAAACGACGTGTGCAGTGTAGGTACCTATAAACGTTGCGGCGTTGGTGTATATTTCAGTGCGGTTGTATGAAGCTGCGGTTGGTCTTATCGTGCCTTTTGTGTAGCCCATGAATTTAACGTCAATGAATACTGGCTCAGTCTGAAACCGTGACGGGACCGTAATGATCATTAGGTACCTACAAAATACTTTGATTTTCTAATAAAACGTGCGCAATGTTTTGAAATAACTAAAGCAAATCAACCTAATTCCTTAGATCTTTGATACTCAACTTGGAGTCGTAATTAACTTGGAAGGGTTGGAATAATAAATGTAAACATGGAATGACGCATGGATTGTCCTGTGACGTGCCTGTATAGCTTTATGACAAAGAAAAAGACAACATGACACTTCTCACTCGCCTTCTATTCTAATAACTTCAGTCCAGACCAATTTCGTCCACAGTGACTGTTTCAACGGATGTTTGTCTTTAGGAATGGACGTTGTAATGAGACTCTAATATCCATACTTGCATCCGTAGACTCAGTACAGATCACTTCAGTTAATAGTGTGAGTTTAAAAAGTCCTTCTGTGCCTTGGTAGTTGTGTGTTGGACATCTTGATTGACAAAACATAGCTAGTAAGAATTTAGCCGCTAAGCAAATTGACAATTGACATGCTCAGTTCTAACAGCAGTTTATGTTGTGTCGTATGATGGATGTATAAATGCAGTTGACATAGAAAATGGTCCGGTTTTCTTCTCGAGTACTCCTACCTTGACATAAATTTTATCGAGTATTTGCCCTACTAACGAGCTCACAGCGGGAACAGCTGCAGTGTAAATTGAGATTGTATGGAATAGGAAGAAGAGTTGTTTTGCAACGATAAGGTACTTACAATCTGTCTGAAGGGAAATGACATTGTGAGTAACTTGAGCTTGTTTACATTGTACTCTCTCCATTTATCATAATTGAAGTATTTTTGACTACGATATGAAACGAAGTAGTTGTTGAGAAAGTTCAGCAGAGTAGGGATCTAATTGAAAAATGCAATTAGATTAGGTACCTATCAATTTTCGATAGGCTAAATAGAGGTAACATGTAAATCCACCATTTCCTACTCTGTAACCTTATTTACTTATTAGAAGTATACTTACCTAATCTGCTCTTCCATGGTTAATCCAGTGAACTTTTGATGAAATGTACCTAGTACGGTAGTAGATTAAAAGTCCAAGGATTTACACTACTTATCTAAAAGCAGGTGGATCCACGGGCACAGCTTGTATAGGTACCTAATAAATAAACAGAGCGTAAAGCTTATCAAAGGCCGGTGACTAATATAGCCGGCATTTATCGACAAACAACTTTATACAACACAATTAACCTCAAATCTAAATCCCAAGCGACTTAACTTCCATAGAACAACAAAATAATATCAGTGACCTATATCAAACATAGCTTGTAGCTTTTAATCAAATTATTTTATCTTAACCTAATCCGCCAATCCGTGCTAGGTCAGGGTTAAGACAGCCGGTGAGATTGCTGACGCAGAGGCATTCCATCTTAGGCCTCAGGGTAGGCAATGCATTCGAGGTCTTATGGTTGCAAGCTATCATGGATTTTGTTTCCCGGGCATACTGTAAAATACAGTAAGGGACGCGTGGGTATTGGTTTACCGTGGGCGATCGATGGGCTGACAACCTGACGCTACATGCCAATGTTGATGATCTCACCCTCGAAACTTTGTCAAAGGTGGCGTGATGTGACCTTGAAGGTCACTAACGCTCTGCATACCCCGCAAGGGCACATAGGCGAGACGATATGTATGTATTAGGAGCTATATGATGCCTACATAAATTACCCCTCTTTTCCAGGCCCATTCTTATTTTCTTTTAGGACATTTGCTTCTTGCCGTCTTAGCTTGGCTTCAAGATAAAAAGTGGTAATGCAAAGCATTTGGCACTATTTTTCACAAGAATCTTTTCTATTTACTTGTATTTATTCAAAATGAAGCCACGCATTGTTAATGGAAACAGAAAACTAGCTCTTAGACTTATAGGTTTAGTGCATCTGCTGTGATGCTATAAAGTTTACAATATACTTACCACTTGTACCAAAGTTTTTCTTTAGTCATCATATCTTTACGAGCGTCATGTGCGCCTAGGCACCGAGCAATAAAAAAATAATATCTCCGAGACAAGTATGACGTGTAAACAGATAGAGATAAGGGAGATAAATGAAAGTTCAACACTTGAAATCTGGAAATATTCGTGTTGCGATCACGTGTTGAAGAATTTCGAACCTTAAGTGGCAATGGGCGGGGCACATTGCTCGCAGGACTGATGGCCGATGGGGCAAGAATCTCCTGGAGTGGCGTCCGCGAACCGGTAGACGAGCTGTCGGTAGGCCTCCAACAAGATGGAGTGACGACCTTGTAAAGATCGCGGGAACGCGGTGCGGTGGATGCGAGTGGCACAGGACCGGTCTGAGTGGCGCGCCTTGGGGGAGGCCTATGTCCAGCAGTGGACGTCTATCGGCTGAAATGATGATGATGATCACCACGTGTTGAGACATTCCCATTTTTATCTAGTTTTGAGCATATTCATACTATATATCCGTTATTTATAATATCGCTTGAACATCGATGAATCATTTTACGAAATAAGTTCTACTATCGGGTCCACAAAAAGATCCAATTTCAACTGCTGAACATGCGTCGAAGATGTAATTTACTAATTTCTAAATATTGTATTTTTTCGCCATTATCTTGGTTTTCGGTAAACTTTCATTCACACCCACTTAGAGCAATAAATATTTGTAATCGATAAGTGAAATCAGGTAGTCCAATAGTTTGTTTAATGTAAGGGATATTACTCGGCGGATTTGCTTCTTGATTTATGATAGAATTGTTCTGCATTCTTAATACTTCTTTGGCCATTGGCTAGACTGGAAACTGGCTAGAGCTTTTATTTGTGTTATTAATTGCATATACTTACACAGAAAATACAAAAAGACTCGGCTGTTTTGTATGGATCAGCAATTACTTTTGACAAAATACGTGAAAACATCTTCGTGTTGGTAGGAATTTCTACAAAAAGTACATAAGGACATGAAAGGTTTATGACTGATTCGAGCCCTCATTGAACCGAGTTAGTAAAATTATCATTACTTCCTAATAACCTTATGACTTTTAAACCACCGTTAATAATTCACTATTTTCTAACACCTCGATTTTCGCAGACAACACTAAAATGAAGTACAATTTTACAGTATCGTAAATTTCATACATAACGCTATAAACTGTTCTTGGTTTTAGATTAGATTCGCAAAAGGCTGAAGAATTTATGGGGAGATTTGCCGTTTTATTTCATTGGTGCGGCGGCCTCGATTGTTCTTGCTCGGTGCAATAGCAATAAGCGAGGTGTTAGAACAGATTTATTAGAAAACTAGTGCCTTTTGCCGGCCTCACGCACAACGGCATAGCGAATTCCATTCTGATATCTATAATATAATAATTAAAAAGTCAGTAGAATGCAGAGTTCCTGCGGGAACGCTATTTCCGAATTCCACGCAGGCTAAGTCGCGGGCAGAAGCTATAGTAGGTAATAAATGATAAAAAAACTCAAAGTTCTGCAGTTTTTAATTTATTGCATCTTTAGATACTTTAGATAGTTTGAGACTCTGGGAAAGACAGGATAGTTTTTGTCTCCTAGAATTCCTAGATCGTGCCTACTCTAATGAGACAAAGGGGGGAGAGTTTAGTTTAGTGTGAATTTCCACGAAGACGACGGGTGGAAGTTTGTAGAAGTATACCTACCCATTAGTAGTTAGCATATCTCATAGTAACGGGCTTAAGCATAGCTCTTTATACAGTTGAATCAATATCAATCAATACAATGTTTTCAAATGACAATTCGTGATCTGAATAAAAGAATATAGACCTTGTTGCTCTTGACTGTACCAATTTAATGGTGTATTTACTTTAATGACACAATTTCACTTAATTACTATTAGCTACTGCAGGATATATTACATTACAAAGTCCACATTAACTTCGGCTAGTTATTGTGTAGCCAAAAACATGTAATTTCTAATTATACAATCACCTATGCAGTGTACTGACTAGAAGTAAAATAACATATAGTAGTACCTAATAGGTGATTTACAATCAACATGATTGAGTCTATTTCCGCTCTCATAGAATACCTAACAAGCTAGCTAGGTATTTTTGATCACGCGATTAAAAGTAAACTATTAATTTTGATTTGCAGATTTGATGTGCAGGATAGGGATGGGTGTCAGATTCATAGGTTCTTCAAGAATATAAATAGTTTAAATAACAGTTTTGCAATCTCATCATGATAATAAATACTTGTTGTTACAGAGCACCGCCTACCAACCTAGTTTGTTTGTCTTCATCTCCACTATCCAAAGGTAGTCTGGCAGCTATCGCTATTAAGCGATAAGACCGCCTGCTGTATGCCATACCTTTTGTGTAATTACATTATGTCTGTACTTGTTCTTTGAATGTGTGGTGTTCAATACAGTATATTGTATTGTATTGTTTTCCCGTATTAAGTTCTCTAGATTTTTGCTAGATATATGTAGACCATTCATATAAAAAAAAAACAAGAAATCATAAACTAATAGCGCTGGATCCAGGATATAAAAAAATAGATAACGACGATCATAAAATGATTAAGTGGGTACGTCGTCCACAAAACAAAAATGCAAGTCGAATATTGGATAACAAACCGCACGGGCTTCGCGCGTGCTTGATAACAAATATCACTTTGATTGGTGATAAGGATAGCCAAAGTAATTAAAAGAGAGGCTATCCCACGGCAGTCTTGACTCGACAGTAGAAGCGAACATACGCTTTTACGTCGCGGTTCCCAAGAAAATACACTTGTCTCAAACGTACCGTAGAAATATTTTAGAGCGCGCACACGTCTGTACCTACTTACGTCAATAGAACTGTGCTCTACGCTTGTGAATATTAAAATATGTGTTAGTGGTGACATTCGAGTGAGCTCAGTGAAATGCCTTCGGCCAAGTTTGAGAATTTCATGGCGAAACTATCGCTGCCCATTATTGTGAGTGCGCACCGTAAAAATTGTTTATTATAGGAAAATACGACTCTTCTTTTTACATATCTTCTCGTGAGAAGGGATCAAACTAATTTTATTAATTGTTTTAGAGAGTTTAAAATTCAATCTTGTTTGGACATATTTATAACCTGATGTGGACCGAAAAGCTTTTCAATGATACAGTATCCAAGAACTTCAAACGATTTAAAAATATTTTAAACATTTTGTTCATTCCTCAGACGTTTGAAGATCGGCTTCTTTCTTTAGTTTTCGGTCGACGTTCACGACACATAAATCTACTTTGTTGGTTTTAATATGTATGCAAATGAGCGACTTGTCTTGTAACACGCTTCGGCACATATTTGCGCCATTTTAGTAACTTAAAATTCAATTGATCATAATCATTACCATGCCAGCCGAATTATGTGAATTCATTTCTTGCAATCTGTGTATACCTAATAAGATAAATAAAATAGATTTTGTTACATATTATATATAACATGTTTTTGATATCGGTACATGAATGAATTGAACCAATAAATCGTTCAGTCCCGTATCATTCGTTCGGACAAGCAATTGTCCAATTAATACAATAATGCAAGTAAGTAATTGGTTTTATCAAGCGGTCGTTATTCAATTTGTTTCGTTTATTTTAATGATTTATTATTAAAACCAGACGAGAGTCTCGCTTAACTACTTTGAACGAGTATTTTAGTTTGCAAGTTGCTTGTTTGTATGTCTACGAGTTTTCCAAAAATACTAAACATTTTCATACTGCGTTCAGTCCAAATTTGTGGTTCTAAGCATGAAACTTTGTGGTTTTTCATACAGGTTGCACTAAAATGAACTTTTGTACGATCATAACCTAAGGTCTCACTAAGTTAGCGCTAAGCTGGTGTCACGTTCGTTCTGTTGCTTGCTTGTTGATGCAAGTTTTATTGGAATATTCTTTATCATCGATCCGATGAATCGAAAAGGGATAAATAATATGTTTACCTAATTATTTTTTGCCATTCCATCTAACTGGGTTGTTGTTCACGAACCTACGAGGTTTCCCGTATTGTTTACCTGTTTTGTCCACTCGGTGTCCTAGATCGACGGGTGGCTGGACGATAGCCAGCCGCGATAAGTCCGTCATAGGACACGTCATCCGGCGTTCGTCACAGGCGATAGCGATTTATATTCCCCTCAACTTCAATATAGTTGCTGCCCAGTACAAAACTCAATCTTACTCAACATTTGGCCAAATACGGGTACGCACTTCAGAAAAATGAATTAATCTACCAGCGCTTGCTATCCCATTGCTGAGAACAATACAGCCAAACAAACTCAGTACGGTGTGCCAACGTTCTTGCGGTTTACTACTACAATAGTTAAGAGTAGGTAATGGAGTCTGTATTACCTGTACTATACGAGTACCATCCTAGTTTCCCAATATGTCATCAGGACGGGCACACACAATTCCAATGCTTATAACGGATTATAACTTATCGGCTTTTCCAACAGCTTATTAAACAAAACTGCAATGCAATCTAAACTGTCAAAATTTGGTTTTATGTTGATTGATTAGTCTTTAATACTGGCATAACTAGTTTAGATTTTATGTATTGTTCTGTCGATATATTATTTTTGTTTTGTCACATTGTAAAACCCGGACGTCTGTAATTTATTCAATTTCAGCCTGGAGATACGATACGTGAATCTTTATTTAAATGTTACATGTGTCATGAGTCAACCAGTTGATAAATTATCAAATAACACTAATTGCTTGTTCGATGAGCTCTGTCCCAGTATCATAAGGTCTTGATTACAAAAATCTAAATTAACTTTCGTCGCTTAGACCCCACCAATCAGTCCCGCCGGAAACTCTACTGTTTTGCTTGCAATGCGTATTGTTATTATAATTTAGTATTGTCCCTCGATGACTATAGTTACATTATTAAAGTGACGTCCGAACGCTCAGTACTGTTTAGGACATCGAAGGCTGAGCACTCTTTTTTTTCTCTGATACCAACCAGCCAGTTCGCTCGGTGGTTTATGACGCGTTTTTTTTCTAATCTGTCCAAAATAGTGTTGTGGAAAATGATTCGCTTGTGAGCCTAGTGTCTGACAACGGTATTCTTATGGACCATTTGAATAGGTGTTGGCTGTGTGTGTTGAAAATGGTGGTTTGGTACGACACTGAGGAATCGATGGACGAGGTATTTATTAGCATTCGCAATCGATTTTAATTATAAATCGATTATTTATTGCATCTTGAATTGGACTATCCAAGTTTATGATAGGTAGTTGTTTATAAACTGCTTTCTGCATTGTTTGGTCTAAATTTAAAGGTTATTATTTTGTACATACCCACAGCGTTCCCGTTTCCTTCCTTTATGAATAAATACATATAGTACTCTTCCGTTACTGACTGACTGATGACAACGCACAGCCACAACTACTGATTGTAGGAAGCTGAAAGCTGGCTTGTTCCTTGGGGAGCACAGAGAGGATTTTTAGAAATTCCCACGGGAACGGGGAAGAAACAGGATTTTACATGTTGATGTTTATGCGCATAGGAAGTCGCGGGCAAAAGCTAGTTTACATTATGGCGTAAACCGCGTAATCAAGCGAAGGTTGTGGTGGGATATGAATAATATTCGTACGAAAGTGAATCTCGTGAAGTGAATTCATTGTGGCCCTTCGTAAAATCGTAATTGCGGAGCAAAATACCGAATTAGGTACAGTGCGTGGGACTAAGGAGTTCCCACATTTATTTTATATAGGTACACAAGCGCGTAGCGTGAATTAATGTTTGTACTGACTCACCACACGGGTTTCCCTTTCCTTACGCATGTATTTATATTTGCTGAGAATGTAGAAAAGTAAATCTAAAATCCTGAGTAAGTTCTTAAAGATTTCTTCATTCATTTGCCATTTTACACGATCTTTAACCAATTTTATTCTTTCACTCCTTAGTCGGTGTTTAAATGTCATCCGACCCGCGTACCTAAAGTCTGCCTACTAATTGTAGACCCAAACTTCTTCCCTTCTAATAACATTATACTCGTACGAACTCACAAATCTAGAACCGGTTAGAACCAGAATACCCCATTAAAAGTTAAGCACAGGCTTAAAATTTAATCCCTAGTTCCAAACGATAAGTGAAGCGACGCGAGTACGCAATAATGACATCGTGGAATTAATGCTAGTCATTATTTTCAGTGGATTTAAATCTGTAATCCATTATGTTTTTTGATCGAAATCAAATACAAGGATAGTCTAAAATGAGGTTAAATCAAATAAATGCGATGAAGGATGATAAATATTGTGGCTCAGAAAGCACTATGAACGAGGAAAAACATAGGGTAAAAGTAATCATAATAAATTAATTGACGACCGAATTGGTCCAGTTGGTAGTTCTGTTCCGATGGTCGCGGGTTCGAGTCCCGCTCGGGGCAAACTTTGTGTGATGAACACCAATGTTTGTACTCGAGTCATGGATGTTTAGTATTTATAAATGTATGTATTTTTATATATAAGTATTTATATCGTTGTCTAGCACTAAGAGTCAAATATTTGCTCGGTGGCTCAAAAGTAATTCATTAAAATTACCTGTGCCAAGTAGTGCCAACTACACTAGGCGAGGCCTGTTTTGCAGAGTAAGGCAAAGTGCTTTCAACAATAGAAAAAAAGCCATTAAACAATAATGTTGACATTGATTAAGGCCCTTCCCTGACCCAGCATCGTCAAATTGCTCATTTGAGATCATACTTTTCTAAGAAATGTTAAAAGTTAAAAATATGAAAAAAACATATGTTATATTTGATTATATCATCCTTACATTGACAGCTTTCGATACACGTTTCACGAAACTTTGCTCGATACAATTTAATTCCAAAGTAACCTCTAACTCGGACCGCTAATCCAACTTTACTCCAGTTTATTATATCAAACAGTGTAAAACTAATTATAACACAAAAAATATCCATATTATATGCATACATCGACAGCTTTATAAATGCCATTTTTTAGACGGTATTTTTATTGAAATTAAAACGTGTTAAAAAGTAACTAAATCGGGCGTTCTGTGCGTAGCGCTTTCTCTTTCACTCGTCCCACGAGTGACAGTGACGGCTGAGCTGGGTCTATGAAGGGCCTTAACAGATAGCCTGTCCATGATTGGGCTTATTGATAATAGATATAGATATTAAAGGTCAGGTAGTAGGTGCAATATTATGTCTCAGACTACGGCGTATATTTTAGCTACATGCTTATGTTCACTCCTCTAACATGAACCCTCCTTGTCAGCAGAGCGAGCAGTCATCGCCGTTCCGCCGCTGGACAACGGGCAGCGGCGCCGGCAGCTCGTACCGGCACCACCACGATCCCAGAAACATGTACAATAAGGTAAACATTCTCTTATAAATGTACCCACACGGCTTTACTAAGCAATAAGGCAACATTTCAGGATCAGAAAAATGACGAAACTTGTGTGGCGGCTCTTTAAGCACAGGGCGGACACGGCCTATAAAAGCACGATTTCGAACACAATTCGAATGAAGTGTCAATGTTTGCGTGCGAGGACGTGTTTGCGTGCGGGGACGTCTGTACACTTGTAAATGCGTGTGTGTACCACTACGCGGGCCGATGATCCACTCTCCATCTCCGGATGAAACAAATGACGGTAAGGGCGAGTTGGGCGCGAGGTACGCGCCGGCTAGATTCAGGCGGTAGATTCCGTGGCTATTCTGTGTAGTACTATTAAATATTCTGTGCTTTAAGGCTCTAAACGAATGAATTCGCCGATATAGGAGCTTGCAGTCCTACGAGGTGCATTGTTGTCAATTTAGCACATTGTTTGCCATATTACGCGCTAAATTGGCAACACTGAGGTCTCCGAAACGTCAAACGTGACAGTGACATTGGCACTACTCTATGAAATGACAAACTTTGACATTGAGGGCCAGCACCTTATAGATAGTGGCGCCAACTAGTGAGTAGGAATACGGTGGCCCTCATTGAATACTTATCTCCTTTTTTTTCCAAGTTTTTGGCATTACGGAACAATTAGCAACAACACCATTGACAAGCCTTTCGGGCAAGCAATCGATAGATGTATAACATTTTTATTGTCATCCAATGTAACAATCGTCAGGGTGGTAAAATAAGACCTCGTTCCAACAGCCATTCCAAACTGTATCCAGGGAAAGTCAGAGCCTTGCAGCCAAGAAAATGTTTTGTATATGTAGGTCAGTTTTTGCTGCATTATAATTCGATTCACGTACGTCACAGCTCAGCACGCAGCACGCGTACGCAGCGTACGTTCAGCACGTACAGGGTTTGCTGGTGGCACGACATTTTTTAATCACACACGAATCCCTAACTGTTTCGTAGCTTGCGTACGTTCTTGTAATACTTAAGCAGAATAAAACTTGTAATACCTGTAATTCCAATGTATCGTCTATTAAAAGTAAGTAGGGTAACACTTTATTATACAGAATATAAAACACACAAATACAATAATACAAATATGTGTTACTTTCCGAGATAATCAAGAAATACCTATCAGAAGGGGTGATTCGACGCCTAACTATGCCATATGAGAGACCATAAGAGTTCATCTTTATGAAATTCTCGGATGGCGGTATTGAAAACTCAAGCAGCAAGTGCGCGAGAGCGCGATAAAAAAATTCCAACCTTAGGGAGCACCTATAAGACCTACTGGCAACCACCAGAACCAGCCTGCTAACCTCATATTAGTGTTAACTCGAGTTAAGTTGATGCTACTAAACCCGGATTAAGAGGCTTGGTGCCATTACGCCTAATTGGCTCCGCCGCACGCGACAGCGGCAGCGGCGACCGCTTTACGGACATATTGTTCGATCGTGACGGCCGCCGCGCGTCGGTTAGCAACCGTCGCGCGCAATATGGCAGTAAAACGCCCGCCGCTGGTCGCCGAAGTCGTGGCCGAGCCGTAAGAGTCTATTCTACACGAGATTCGTGGATGTCACTGAAAGCTCCCCTCTCCCGCAGCAAGTGAGCGAGGGCGCGGCTCCTGCGTCCTCGGGCGGCGTTTCGCGCTGGTCGCTGGGCCTGGAACAGCTGCTCGCTGATCCGGCCGGCGCCGCCGCCTTCGCGCACTTCCTGGACAAGGAGTTTGCCGCTGAGAACATCCGGTAAGTCAGGGGACGGGACACAAGCCAGGTTGTACTCTTACAGATCTTTCCGGGGAGCGCCGCTGAGAACATCTAGTCAGTAATAGTGTCAGGGCTACTACACTTTGTGCAGCAATAGTATATCCATAGAAAAATTACTGTCACTCAGACTGGTTTTGTGCCACTCGCGACCACCGCGTTCCCGCGACCTTCACTTCACCAGGTGGTCGCTCCATCTTGTTGGAAGCCTCTGGCATATTGATAGCTCGTCTGGCGCGAACGCCATTCAAGAACTTCCAGGCCCCAACCGCCATCAGTCCTGCGAGCATTGTAAACTAAAAACCACTGTAAACTGTAACATTTGCATCCCAGATTCTGGTGGTCCTGCGAGCAGTACGCCTCGGCGCCCGAGGCGTCCCGCGCGGCCCTGGCGCAGGAGATCTGGTCGCGGCACCTG
>OZ020291.1:1254938-1473721 GCA_963971205.1 Aethes cnicana | reverse complement strand
GCTTAGAATCGACAGTCAATTCTGTGGTTAAAATTGACCCCATATAATGAACGAAATGGACAACTGCCAAACTTAGGTTGAATTATTACTCTTATTGATAAAAGGAGTTTCCAATTATTATACACTTAGAAATATTACGATTTATTGTACATATATACAATTTAATTATTAATGGAATAAGGTTGGCTAAATCTGAAATGTTCATCTGGCTGGAAACCATTCAAACTTTCACACTTCAGACTGTCACATAATTTACACAGAATTTCGATAGGTACCAGTTCTCTTGCCGCTCTTGCGCCTTGGCGGTGCGCGTGCGCGCGAGCTGCGCGCGGCGCTGCGCCATGCGCGCCGCCAGCTGGCGCAGCACCTCCAGCGCCGACGTCGCCAGCGACTGGCACTCCGGCTCCATCAGTTGCCTGTGCAACGACCGACACTTAGGAGGGTTTATTCGAAAAGTTGGCAACGTCGCAAATAGCTGTCAAATATTTCGCTGTTTTCACTCATTTCTGAATATTACTAAATGAAAACATGAATTATCGCTCTATGGTTGAATAAAACATTAAGTATGGGTTGCAACCATTATCACGAAAACACGAAATTTTTAGGATTATGGAAGTAATATCTTTCGAAAACTTTCCATCGCATTTTCCATGCATTTTGATGTTATCTTAACATTTGAATGCCTAGCCAACAAATATAAAACGAGACGCGTCATTCAACCATAGAATGATAACTTCTTTTTTAATTCAGTAAGTTTGAGAAACTATAATAAACAGCGAAACATTTGACAGCTATATGCGACGTTGCCAACTTTCGGGATAAACCCTCTTAAATATGGCCGCCGAGCTGTCATTCCATACAGAAACGTCATTTTATCCCATAGTTGAATATTGAACGTTAACTTTAACGGACGGTTTGAATCAACTCGCAATTAACTGCAGAACTGCAGTCAACATCAGAAATGGCTTCAAATAACCATCAGCTGAGTGTTAAACAACCAACAAACTTAACTCCAGTCACCGAGAGAAATTCCTTCAAATAACTAAACACGCTCCTATTTACGCGCTCATTCAGTGGTCATTTTAAATTGGCTTCTACATATATTGAGAAAGTTGCAAAGTGCACATCAGGAGATTCCTATAAATCAAATAAAAAATAATCAAGAAATACTATATTACATACATATCATTCATAATCCCCGATCTTGTATCTAATAAGGAAGATAAAATCTGTACATTAAAAACATTTGAAAAAAAATAGTCTGGAGGCTTTAAAGTAAATGAAAGAACACCTTTTGACAATTTCTTTTAGTTTATTTGTACGCTTTTCACAGAAAAACTACCGGATCAAATTTGACAGGGAGATATTTTATAAACTGGAGTAACATATAGGTGATTTTTAACCCGTAAAAATAGAACGCGATAACCGAATTCCACGCAGGCGAAGTCGGAAGTCGCAGACAAAAACTAGTAGTGGTGTAGTCGCCATCATCATTTCAGCTGAAAGACGTCCGGACATAGGCCTCCCCCACGGCTCGCCACTCAGATCGGTCCTGTGCCACTCGCTTCCACCGGTAGTAGTGTAGTAATGGTATAAATATAACTCACGTCTCATCCACGGCTAGTCCGGCTAGCTCCGGGAACTGCGCGCTCAAGTGTATTAGTCCCTGCTTGTACTCCACGCAGCTGTCTAACGTTTTCTTTTGCCATAGAGCAAGCTCAGTTTCCTTGCTGTGCACCATCTGGAAAGGACATAGGCTCCTTTCATCCCGGAAAAAACGCTTCATTCTTATTTTCTTAGACTATTGGTAGCGGGTACCTTGAACCAGGGGATTTCAAAGTACTGCCATTGCACTCCATCATTAACCTATTGGTGAAGGTGGAGGAAGCAATGGACTAGCTGCACGGAGAGGGGTAATTACACAAAAGATCCCAATGGGTCGAAGTTGAAGCAAGGACCCCACAGTTTTAAGATAAGTGTTTCCTTGTTTTTAGTAAGTTTGTCAATAAACTACTACTACTACAGCCTATTTGCATCCCACTGCTGGGCACAGGCCTCCCCTCATCGTGAGAGGGTTTGGGCTATAGTCCCCACGCGGGCCCAGTGCGGATTGGGGACTTCACACACATTTTTGAATTACTTCGCAGATGCGTGCAGGTTTCCTCACGATGTTTTCCTTCACCGAAAAGCTCATGGTAAATTCAAATTGAATTTCGCACGTAAATAAACTAGAGTTGCGAGCCGGAATAGAACCCCCGACGCTCGGCATGAGAGGCGGTAGGTCGAACCACTAGGCCACCACGGCTTCAATAAACTGACCTTAGCGATCTGTTCGGCGAGCACGCGCTTGGAGTCGTGGACGCGCGTGGCGTAGTCCACCTCGTCGAGCAGCCGCGCGCGCTCCTCCACCGACATCACCTGGCGCTCCAGCTCGCGCTTCAGCTGGGCTGCCTCCGCCCTGAACATTTCAATACATTCAATACTCAATGAAAATGAAAATGAAAATATTTATTCAGCAAATAGGCCACATCTGGGCACTTTTACACGTCACTTTTAAATGAATTTAACAGAATGAATTTACCAGCGCTTCCTAGACCCATTGCTTGAGAAGAAGCGCCGCAACAAACTCAGCAGAAGGCCTTTTTTCAAAATTTAAACATATAAAATACATATATAAGTACATACTAAAATCACATTTAAGGGATGTATAGTCCCTAACTTAAACTTAAATCTAAGATCTTAGAGATGGTCTTATATTAGGTACAAATTCATGAAAATATTAATTAAAGTACTTATCTAAATATGTATACTAAAAATAATAATAAAAATCGCAAATGTTTAGAGATTGTATACGTCTCGTCAGAAAAAAAAAACTAAGTACCTGATACAAATAAATGGAATTAAAAAGATAAATTTCAAGATAACGATAAAAATTGATATATAACAGCAGATCTATATAATAATAATAACTAAACAATAATAATAATAACTAAACAATAAAACAGCAACCGGTGGCGCCAGCGATAGCCGAGCTAGATATATAACAGCAGATCTATATAATAATAATAACTAAACAATAAAACAGCAACCGGTGGCGCCAGCGATAGCCGAGCATACATGACCGCCCGGAGCCAGCCAGTCATACATTCTTAACAACAGGCCACGCCTCATCATCATTGATGTAATCATCAACTTTATAATAACCTTTCTTTAAAAGCGCATTTTTATGTACTTTTTGAACGCCATTAAAGGTAATTTCCAAGCTTCCATTGGTATTTTATTGTAGAAACGTACGCAATGGTTTATTACATGTTTAGTCCTCTTGGAATGTTCTGGAGTGGCAACGTACTCGGGAACCCGAGGTCGCTCCAGGAAGTCGTCGGCAACATCAAGGGTCTCCTAGGCTTTCTTCAGGAGCTGGGTTGGCAGGAGTAGCCCCGCCAGCCCAGAACCACGCAAAATAGGCGCAATCTTGACGCCGAGTTGCGGAAAGCCAGCCCGCGCAAACCTATACCTATAACTGTAGTGTTGACTCACGTGGCTCTGGCGATCTCCTCTTCGACGGCGGTAAGCGCAGCCGCCGCATCCCTGGCCTTGGCTCGTTCCGCGTCCAGCATGGCCCGGCCGTTCACAATGTTGAGCCTGGTCGTCCGTAACGTGGACAGCAAGGCGTCCCGGCGCGCCACGCGGCTCGCCTCGGTGGCGCGAGCGGCCGCCGACGACTCCAGTTCCTCGGCCAGCGCTTGCTCGTGCTCTGGGAAAATAGTACTTTATGTAACTGCTACATAATAATAGTAGTTTATGTAATTGTTACATAATAAAGGTGCTTAAAACACGAGTGGGGTTTTCGCCTGACGGCTCGTTTCATAATAATATCGCACGAGTGTTTTAACGCATTCACTGCCACTTCTTTTTACGAACTTTCGCCGGGTGCCACATCTGTCATTAAGGGAACATTGCAACGCACATGTGCGTTCAAGGCACTACGGGAAAGTCAGCAAAACGCATATATGCGTTGGTGGCAGTGAATGCGTTAAGGTCATTCCCTGACCTAGCATCGCAAATTGCTCATGTAAGATCATAAATGTTTTAGCAGTTATGTGGAGCAATGTACTATTTTTATAATTGTATCTCATGTATTAATAATAAATAAATAAATAATAATAATAAATACCTTTCTAAAAAATGCTAAGTTAAAAATAAAAATAAAAACATATGTTAACTTGATTATATCATCCTTAAATTGACAGCTTTCGTTACAGGTTTCACGAAATTCGCTCGATACAATTTAATTCCAAATTAACCTCTTTTTTTATAGAAATTAAAATGTGTTAAAATTCTAACTAAATCGAGCGTTCTGTGCGTAGTGCTCTATTTTTCACTCATTGCACGAGTGACAGTGACGGCTAAGCTTGGTATTGGAGCGGCCTTAAGGCCTAATTATGTACAGTTGCATACACAACTTTATCTACACTCATTTTATAAATCCTCTAAGATGCTTCGAAAACTGTCCACCATGGCGCCAGTCACACATTCTATTTTCATTTACAACATTGACCTATAATAAGTAATAACATATGGACGAACAGTGCCTAACAGAATATGTCAAAATATATGGAGCAAACTGACATTAGAAAATACGTTCCAATATGCTAATAACGCCTCTTTATAACGAAGGCCAAACGGGTGCCCTAGCTGTTCGGGCACCCGTTTTGACGGAGCCATTTTTCTCCGGCTTATTGTGAATATATAATAAGTTACTTATAATAAATGATTTACAAGCATGGACTACATAGCCGACATTTGAATTTCGAACGATCTTTCGATCGATTTGCCTGGCTGAAGAATATAGGCGTTGCTGTTCGAAGATGTTCTTTTGAACGTCATTACAACATCGAATTCGATTTTGTAAAATGAATTTTACTGCACCACAGATATAAATGGCACTCACGTTTGATGACGTCCTCCATGTGCTTGATTTGCTCATCATCAGCGCCGAGCAGTTCTCTCAGCTGGCGGAGGTACTCCTCGTTGAGATCATTGTAGTTGTACATGGCGTCTGGGACCTGGAACCTGTACCAATAAGACCCTCTTACACCAAGCCGTGGAAAAAAAAACGTGGAGGCCTAGTGGTTCGACCTACCGCCTCTCATGCAGAGGGTCGGGGGTTCGATTCCGGCTCGCACCTCTAAGTTTACTTATGTGCGAAATTCAATTTGAATTTACCACTGAGTTTTTCGGTGAAGGAAAACATCGTGAGGAAACCTGCACGCTTTTGCGAAGTCATTCAAAGATGTGTGTGAAGTCCGCAATCCGCACTGGGCCCGCGTGGGGACTATAGCCCAAACCCTCTCGTGATGAGAGGAGGTCTGTGCCCAGCAGTGGGACGCAAATAGGCTGTAGAAGTAGTAGCACCAAGCTAACCTCGGGTTAGGCTCTAAACCCACGTCAAATTCATACAAATAAATCTGAGTAACCGCTTAGGTTAACCCGAATTTAACAGCTTGGTGTACGTGGTCCTAAGACAATGGAAGTTAAGTATGAAACTTGCTTTAACTTTTTTTTAGCACCGAGAACACGAGTTTCGTCGAAGTCGAAACGAAACTTATGGCACAGAATATTTAATAGTACTACATATAGAATGGCCACGGAATCACCCGCCTGAACTTATCCGACGTGCAACTCGCGCGAAACTCGCCTCATCTCCATCTGGAGATGGTGAGGGGATCATTGGCCCGCGTAGTGGTACACACACATTTACAAGTGTACCGTTTTCGCACGCACACATTGATGCTGCAGTGCGCTGCACGACTGGCTTTACGAATAAATTATTATAATTATGATTATGGTTTGTCTTTTTTTTTGTCATCATTTCGTCCATTTTTTTTATACCTAAGTATAAAAAAAAATGGACGAAATTAGCTTTTTCCTGCGACTTCGTATGCGCAGTGACACTGAGCGTTGTCATCAGCCAGTCAATCAGTTAACAACGGAAGATATCAATTTATTTTCAGTATATATAAGTCTACCGTTACTGAATGATTGACTGACCGATGACAACGCACAGCCGAAACTACTAGTGGGAGGAAACTGAAATTTAGCTTGAAGTTTCCTTGGGGAGTGTAGGGGAGCACTAAGAAAGGATTTCCCGAACGGAATAAAACAAGATTTTACATTTTAATGTTTATGCGCATAAGAAGTCGTGGGCAACAGCTAGTATATTGATAAGGTGATGAGCGGGCTTTGCCCAGCAGTGGGATGTGAATAAACTGTTGTGTGGGGGTACCTTTCGAAGCAGGCGCGCAGGTATTCTCGGCGCAGACGGCTCAGGTCACTCGTGTCTTCGTACAGATCGTCGGCCACTGGAGTTTCCTGCACGATATTATAATATACAATAGGGATGACGACAGGGTGAAGAAATCGAAATTCTAATTAGTCCGTCAGTCAGGTAATAAAGAAATATTAGACACGTATTTTTTGTTTTGAGAAATTAACAAAGAATGACTAAGTTAAAACGCATTAAAGTTGGAGAGTGGGGGCTAACTACGTCACCGTTACGTATAAATCGTACCTAACCGTGACGTCACGCCACATTTCAACTCAATATATCTCCGTATAAGTTTGATTACGTGAAAAAAGAAAACATACGTGTCCAATACTTTTCAATAATGTTCCTGATAGACTAAAGAAAAAAAAGTTGTCGTCATCCCTATTACTGTAGACGTTTGGGAGGCGAGGCGTCAGCGGGGAAGGCGAGGGTTGCGGGGAAGGCGAGGGTTGCGGGGAAGGCGAGGGTTGCGGGGAAGGCGAGGGTTGCGGGGAAGGCGAGGGTTGCGGGGAAGGCGAGGGTTGCGGGGAAGGCGAGGGTTGCGGGGAAGGCGAGGGTTGCGGGGAAGGCGAGGGTTGCGGGGAAGGCGAGGGTTGCGCGCATAGCACGAAACACTGACTGACCGTCGACGAAAATCAGCAAAAAAGCTACGTGTGACTGACTCGCGTGCTATACGCGTGTAGAGATCTTCTACTATCTAAAGTCCCGCGCCTTCACATTTCAAAACGCTTCAATTTTTTTTTTATTATTCAAAAAGCACCACCAACACTCTCAACGCATAGTTGATGGCTGTGTCAGCACGCACTCATGTGTTGAGAGTGTTGGTGGTGCTTTTTAAATACATTGAAGCGTTTTGAAATGTGAAGGCGCGGGACTTAATATAGTAGAAGATCTCTATATGAGTATGACTATGACCCTATGGAAGAATTAAAAAGAAAAGAGGTGCTCATGATACTTGACAGTTCTTTTCTGTCAAATCGAACTTAGCCAAACCAAAGGATGAAAGATGGGGAGAGTTCGATGTCATTTATGATAAGTCCTACGCCACCGTTCCGTTGTGCAGATTCTCGGGCGTGCGCTAGTGTAAGCTGTGCTTGTATGACGTCATCAATATCACGTGCTCCCCTGCCCTGGTAAGGGGTGATTGCGGCACATGGCCATGGACATAAGAAATCAAAGATTCCGAATGTGCTGCCAACCCTGAGGCCCAAGTTGGCTTGGCACGCCTACCGCCTAAAGATACCTAAAAAATAACACTGCGAGCATCTACCAGCATAAATCACTGCATAGTATAAAACAAAGTCGCTTTCTCTGTCCCTATATCCCTATGTATGCTTAAATCTTTAAAACTACGCAACGGATTTTGATGCGGTTTTTTTAATAGAGGATCGTTTTCGTATATAATTTGTTATAGTTTAACGCTTAATTCCCGCGGGAACGCTATAACCGAATTCCACGCGGACGAAGTCGCGGGCAGAAGCTAGTACTTTGATACAATAAAGATAAAAGAAAAAAAGATAAAAAACATTTATTCAAGTAGGATTTTACAATCGCTTTTGCACCGTCATTATGTACAGTTTGATGTAGTTATCATTAAAAACATACCGTTATCCGCTACAAGCTTCGTCATTGATTTAGGTACAGTCAGCAGCAGAAGTAGATAAGCTGTCCAGGTGTTCAAAATGACCTACACACGCCCTTAACGTCTTAAGAATAAGGTCGTGTGTAGGTCATTTTGAACACCTGGACAGCTTATCTACTTCTGCTGCTGACTGTACCTACATCTTCTACTTTGTATCACACTTTTTTTTTGTAATCACACGCACTATATAAAATTTTAACTAAGTCCTTAACCGCACACATGTTTATTAGTCCAATTCAGGCCATGTTTACCTCTTTCAACTCATTAAAAATACGATTATTTTCATGAATAAAGCCAATAATAGATATTCAATACTCACGACGAGGTTCAACAGATCGAGCAGATATGCGATGAGAGCCAACGCTTGAGGGAAGGCGTGGAGCGTGTTAACAGTCTTCAGCCACGACTTGGAGACTGTTCCGGGGTACAGCACTCGCTTGCACATGGGTGGCAGCTGCGGATGGAAACAATATTATTTTATTACCATAGTTGCTCGAAATAAACAATTTTATATAAGTTTATGCATGGTGGGTCAGAAAATATGGCAAATAATTAACCCACAGTATCGGCTATAGATTCTAAGTATATTGTATAGGTCTTTAATTTTTTTCGAGTTGGTAAAAAAAAATATTTTTTATAGGATTCAGGCGTCGCTCACACAACCAATACCATATACAATAAAAAAAAATACCAAATAAAAAATAAAATAAAGACCTATACAATATACTTAGAATCGATAGCCGATACTGTGGGTTAATTATTTGCCATATTTTCTGACCCACCATGTATAGTTGGTTTTAATTATTGAACCATTTCAAATTCAAGTCCATAGAGTGGTCGCCAAAGTACACTCTTAGGGTGGGTTGATTCAAACCGTCCGTTAAAGTTAACGTTAACGTTAAATATTTTACGTCACCCTTGGCCGTAAAGTGGGATTTTCTGCCCGCTACGCGGAGAGAAAATCTCACTTCTTGGCCAAGGCAAGACGTAAAACTTTTGACAAACCACGGGCGGTAATTCGTAAAGCCCCAGATCGCATATTTATGGCCCTCACCTTCGGTTCGGGCCACAGAAACCTGCGATTTGGGACATTTACGAATTCACCACCCTAGGTCTGTAATGTACTATTACATTTGTCTTACATTTACGACGTAGTTACCGTGTCTTACCCCGACGTGACGTACCTTAGTTGCCGTGTCTTACCTCGACGTGACGTACCTTAGTTGCCGTGTCTTATCTCGACGTGTCGTACCTCAGCCACGTGTCTTACTTACCTCGACGTATCTTGTCGTACATTAGCGACGTGTCGTACCTTAGCGACGTAGTTATCGTTGTTGAGCTTGTCGTCGCCGGTGAGCGCGCCCAGCAGCGCGCCCACGATGTCCACGAAGCGCGTGATGGTGAGCGGCCTGATGATGGCGCCGAGATCCTGACGTGACGAGAGAGCCTCTTGGACGCGAGTGAGCGTGGAACGCTGCCACGCCGTGTTCGATATAGCCCTGCGCGCGAATTGGATAGGGTCTAAATCTAGCCGGATTTACATTACGACACAAGTTTTGTTGCGGCGCTCGATTGGTCATTTTTAACTCGTTAGCTCAACGGCGCCGCAATGTAATGTAAATCTGGCTTAACATTACATCCAGTGGTTAAGGATCCAGAGGTACAGCTACCAAGGAACAAGGTCGGGGAATGACTTAGGGCTCCAGCCAAGGGGCACCCTGAGGTTGGCAATTAAAAAAAATCTAATCAGTTCTGATAGGCCTCCCCTTGGCATTCAAATTCAATCATTTATTCAACAAATTGGCCCTTTTACCTACTTTCTTTTGCTCCATTCTCCTTAGATACCTATGCCACTGATTACATACTTTTCCTATAGCGCTTATTTGCTTACTGCTGGGCATAGATGCCTCCCAATACGTAAAATGACGAAATTGACTGTTTGACTGTCTCGAAATTTCAGGAGTGTAAGTTACATAACTACACAATATTGTGTACAACCACTTTTATTTCTATTTTTAATAAGAAACCAGCCCAAAATTAATACAAAACTAAATTCATTAAAAAGGCGTAATTTTGGGTATTTCCTGTATTCCCTGTTTACCTTTGATCCTTGACGGTGACACAGGCGAGGGCGCGTTCGATCGCCGCGTCCAGAGTGCGTGGTCGGTCGCCGGATGGAGTTCTCTGTAATAATAAATGTGTGAATACTATTAAAATATTCAGTCAGAGAAGAGGAAAGACATCTTTTGGAATGTAAATTCAAACTATAACATCATTATTTTATTAAGTTCAATCACATGGACAGTGTAAAAAGCCATATCTATACTAATAATCTAGATATACTAATAATAAGTCTGTAGAAGAAGTCGCGTCTGAAACTTGAAAATTAAAAGAAACTATCAAGTCGAGGGGGCTACATAAACGATACTGAACACAAAATAACGATGTTTAGAAAAATTGCCTGTATGTATGTCCGGATTTAACTCGAAAACTACTGGATGTATTGCAACAAAATTTGGTATGGGGTTATTTTATAACAAAGGTCAGCATATAGGCTACTTTTTATACTGCAAAAACACACAGTTCCCGCGGGAAATCTATTACAGAATCCCGTACGAATTCGCGGGCAGAAGCTAGTGATAAATGAATTTTAAATTAAATTCAATAAGGTTGTTGTTCATTCAATTTTAAACAGGCAGCAGTTTGGGCAGGCAACAGACAAACGAATTTGACTGTGTGTTAGTTTCTTGCATGGTTGTTTGTAGGATCTGAAGTATAAGAGCCCATACATATACAATCAATTTGCTTCTAGTTCATACCAGTCGTCGGCAACATCAAGGGTCTGCTAGGCCAGCCCAAAACCACGCAAAATAGGCGCAATCTTGACGTCGAGTTGCGGAAAACCAGCCCCACAAACCTATACCTATACCTAGTACATACCACTGGTGTAGTCGTCGGTCTGTACTGGCTGTTTCGAAGAGGCGTCAGGAACGCTTGCCCTGGTCGGGAGTCAGCCTGCTGGGAGCGCGATCTCTGAAATAGTAAAGTTTATAGGTTAGGTAATCAACAGTATTATCTATGGGCTATGGAGGTGGGGACGTTAAGCCTGTAGAACCCAGGGGTAGCTCAGGGAAATAAATGGTCCTAAGTAGAGGACGAATTACTTGACAACACGGCAGACATCTATGGCTTATTTCATAATGAAAGTGATAGTATTTCCAATAATTAAATTGAATCCTATAAATGTTTCGCAAATTTTTTTGTGCCTTTGGCTTCTGCTTCATTCAAACTTTGTATACCCTGTTCCGGATACCTACATAAGAAAATGTTGACATTATTTTTGTTCCTTTTTCTTCTCTATCTTGATTACTATCAAATACAGCAACGGAGGCTCAGGTTACCTTATTTTTCGGCTCATGTTGTAACGTACCCTATTCAACGGTGGCTTCAGTGCCGAAGCATCACGGCTGACGCGGCCTATGGTGCTGCGACCGGCCTCTGCGCTACTGGAGCGGACGCCCGCGCCGCTCGGCCGCCGGGACTCCGACAAGCGGTCCGTGGAGCCCACCCTGCGGGGGAGGAACGACTGCCGCTCTCCCAATCTACATTTAATAAATAAATAAAATAAAAATAGCCTTTATTTCACTTATCCTAATATTTACATTTAAATATTTATATGTATTTATTGGTATATTTTTTTGATCCATCAGCGGGATTAGGGTGTCTATTGACATAGGCCTCCTCCTGGGATAACCAAGATCTGCCGTTCCTGCGCCAGTTGGTAGGCAGATCATCCTCCCATCGTTGTATTTGTCGACCTCGCCTTCTCTTACCATCTCTGGAGTATCTACATTTAAGATCATGTTAATAGCCAATATAAAAGATGGGACAGCACAATTGTGGAAATGACTGACGGCACATGGACCAGAAATGGCACTGATAGGGAGAAATGAAGAGGACTGGGGGAGGCCTTTGCCAGAAGACGCACAGAAATATAACATTTTGGTTACTGTACTTTAAGTATTTCACTATAAAATTTATGAAAAGAGATAAATAAATAAGAGACTGAAAAATACTTCTTTAGTAAAAATCAGACAATTCAGCTGATCTCTATCAGCCTTCTATACATATTATGATACAAACCTATCTCATTCAGACCAGTCAGTTTCACACTGCCAACTGCACTGCTATGGACAAGAAACTGTAAATCAGCTATTCTCTAACAATTTAACAGGGCTGTTGGTGTATGATTTTGGTGTTTGTTGGCTAATTTCTATGATCATTATATTGCCGATTTGTTATCAAACTGTATTAATGATCCTTCCTGGATGTACAATTCGATCATTTATTCAGCAAATTGGCCACAAAGTAGCACTTTCCACGTCAGGAAATGTGGAAATGGTGGTATTCCACAACTATAGGATGACCAGAAAGAACAGACTGTTGAACACTTACCTTGATTTGCGGGGAGCCTGCCCGGGCACAAACCTCGTTGGGAGCATGGTAATAAAAGGCAAATTTACTATACACAACTCTAATATTCAACCACAGTATTAAGAAATCACAAAATAACACATAACGCTGTTCGACAACAATAAAGTGCACGAAGCGGTTAGAGATTTGAAATCATTCATGAAATGTTTGTTTGACTGCATTGACAGTTGATTCGGATGCGATCGCAACCCTCCAAAATATAAAGGGCGTTTATACAGACTGACATAAATTTACAAGATTATCGAAACTTTATATTTCCGCATTTTTCAAGTCCTCTAGAATTTTCCGAGTGTCAGTTATAATTTGAGGCATGTTTGGATCCATAAGACATAACTTTACGAAACGACTGAAATCTGGTAGTAAAGGTAAAGTACTGGTTCTATCTGAAAAATAATATCAGGTTAATATTCTAAATTTAAAAAGTTTCATAAAACAAATATTACGTAAATAAACGCAAAAAAAACAAATACCTATTCCTTCAACAGCAGTTTTCATCACCTCGTCAATATTGCGGTATCGAGATTCGAACACTTTTTCTTGGTTCATTGTATCGTGGTTAAGGATAGGAAAATATTTTGCAATCCTTTGCAGGCATTCGGTGACATTGTATTTTATTTGAAACTTGATTTTCCTTACCTTTTTTAAAAAAAAAAGAATGAATTAAGAGTAGTTAGTTGTAATTTTATTAATTAAAGGTTAAAATATAATTACACCCACTTCCTTCCCAAGGCTATTTATAATCAATATTAAAATATCTCCTTTGTAAATGCCTTTTATCTTACTTTGAAGGTTAATAGATTCAAATATTTTGGTATTGGTGGTTATAAGCACAACGTCGTAGCTGATTCGCAAAGTCCACGCTGTCGTTTTTGAATCATATTTGTGCCAACTACCCACCTGCCACAACATTAACTTTTCAATCGATGTTGACCATGTATCTGAAAAAAACATATATGTAAGGTAAAAAAATATTAGTTAGTTATATCTACCAATTCCTACAGTTAATTGTTTTTTTTTCTATTGGAAACTTACCGCTCATTGCTTAGGTTCTATTCTTTATCGGTGTAGGAAATTATATATAGTTAAAATGGTACGTAAGTACACTTTGTTCTAACGGGTACCTCCAGGAGCAGGTGAGAGGTGAAGAAAGTGTACGTAGCATAGTACAGTTTCCCGCCAAAATTTCCTTTTTTTTTTTTTGCTTAGCGAGGCAAGCAATGGACCAATTTCATATACCTAACAGTATTTTTTTTTTTTGGTTATGGCACTAGTGAACTGTGTGCCAGTGTCTAGTAAAAACTTTAGGAAACTCGCGATTAAAAATAGGATAGGAAAGGAACACAGTAGGATTTGATCAGGAAAGTTGTGGGAAAGAAAATGAAAAAGGATGATAAAGGAAAAACTAGCAGTATTTTGTGTATATTTTTTTATCAAATCATTAAAAACCTTATTTGCCACATCTTTTGACAATTTTGAGTACACTAATGAATACTAAACTTTAGGTTAATTTTACATTACCTTTAATTATTCTTAACCTTTTCTTAACTTGAACGCTACTCTAAAATGTCACTTTCAATGTCAGAGACGTCGAGCACGTTCAAAGTGCATTCTCGAACTTGCATTCATTTGCGTTATAAATACTACTGAAATCTACCTAAATGTCCGATCCCGATCCACAAAAAAAAATCAAAGACATTTTTTTAATAGCTAATTTTAGCTGATTCAATTACAACTCTCAGGCTATTACACGTCAAGTGAATTCTACGTGAATAATTCATATGAAAAACCATTTTTAAAATAGCATAAGAGAAACTATTTTCGAACGATATGTCATTATTTGAAGGCGTAATCATCGTAAACATTGGAAATCACGTAAACATTTTATATTAATTATCTTAGCCTAGCGAACATAGTCAGTTCAAATGGCTGGCACATATTATTTTGTGATCGTTGGTCACTCAGATAATCCGATATTTGAAAAGGATTTTATACCAGTTCCAAAGGAGATTAAGGTATTATTTACCAATATTTTGTTAACGTATTTTCACGGCTTATGGTCATATCTCTTTAAATAATGGCTATCGCAGTAGCGTTCTAGCCTAATATATAACATTAACTTTTGTGATATGTTCTCAAAGTTATCTTTGGTCACTTACAGAAAGAAGACAATAGACATCTAAACCAGTTCATTGCGCACGCTGCATTAGACCTGGTCGACGAGCATATGTGGAAGGTCACAAACACGTACCTGAAATCAGTGGACAAGTTCAACCAGTGGTTTGTGTCCGCCTTTGTAACAGCTAGTCAGGTGAGGCGTACTTCTCATCATCACTCATGTTGAACAATAAATTATCTTTATCTTTTCTGTCTACAAAGACAATGATTTTGGGATCTTAACCCATTGTATACGTCGGCGTAGTAAAATTTATCTCATCGGTGTCATTCAATATAAGTTAAGCTACTTTTTCAGAACAGATCTGTGCTTGCAACTAGGGTTGCCATCTATCCGGCTTTAGCCAGATATGTTTGGCTTTTTGAAGTCATATCCGGCCAAATATTTGCATGTACAGCCTGTCCGGCTTTTTGTTAGAGCATGTAGCGCGGGGGGGGGGGATATATATATATTTCCTTTTAAAAGCTTTGATGTCCAGCTTTTGGATAAAATGTCCAGCTAAATACAGGAGTCCGGCTTTTTCGTTTTAAGAGATGGCAACCCTACTTGCAATACATAAACTGGCACAGATCCATGGCTAAGCATACAATGGCTTAAAGTCAAGAGTTCTACTGCCTGCCTCCATTATCCAGTCTCATACATAATGAACCTGCGTAGCAGACCATCAGCAGTGAAATTGCTTAAAGCTGTAAGCACAATTTATTTGTTTGAGTGTACTCTCTCCTACTGACTTACTAACTGATCTTGGGATATTTAGGGATGCAGGTTTTGAGAATTCATTTCTTTAATTTTTCTAGGTAGGTAGACCAAATAAATAGAACAGTATCTCTGATCTCTGTGGTTAAGCTTGCAGACTGTTGTAGCAACCTCAACTTGTGCAAATATCTAGATCCATAACTCAGATAATTTCTTTATCAAGTTTTGATTTCGTTTTATTGTATATTTCTAAACTTGCTTACAGATGAGGTTTATGATGGTGCATGATGTACGAAATGAAGATGGAATCAAGAATTTCTTCACAGATGTATATGAAGCGTATATTAAACTGATGCTCAACCCATTTTACAAGGAGGACACACCCATCACCCTCCCAGCTTTTGACAAGAAAGTGCAATTCTTAGGCAAGAAATATTTAACATAGATAATATTAGAAAAAAAAGCAGTGTCATCTATTCCTGGTTCTGAAAAGGGCCTTATTCTACTTGGAGCTATCCTAATAAGATATTTAATTTATATTTTAAGTGTATAAGTTTAATGTAAATAGATACTTCAATTTCAATAAAAATGTTTCTATTAGAATTGTATTTAATTATTAATACTATTAAATTATCACAATTATTATTAAGAGAAAAATACTTGATTACAATATATTATCCATTCATAGCCTAGCCTAACCAGGCAGTGTGAATCTTACTTTAAAAGTTAAGTATTAGCACTTATTCTCACTTTGAAGGGCATGCTACATCAAGGTTTTTAAAAGGCTGGTAGGTAAGTTTACCATTTATTTAAATACATCAAACATATAAGAACTTACTAGGAAAAGTTCAACATAGTTTACCCTTGAGAATACCCTTTAAGAACAGTTATTGTAAGTTCCTCATCTCCTAATAACCAAAGTAATTTCAAGAAATACATAATATGCTCCTTAATCTGAAGGATTTATAAAACTTGGTCACCCCACTTTCATAAGTACATACAAGTTTATATAAAGAACTTTGTTGATAAGTATATTTTGACTAATATCAAAAAGTTTCACTTGGAAAAATAGTACAATACATTCTTGAAACTAAAAAGGTTTGGAAAGTACAACAGTTCCTTATTAACCTCATATGAAAATAATAATGAATACAAAGTCAAAACATGTGGTTCACTAAAATTATTATAAAATTAAGACATGTTGGTATTTTAATAAATGGCCGGCAAACCAAGGTCACTGTCATTGGGGTCCGGGATACTTTCATTTGAGAAATCATCTGGAAGAATAGAAAAAAGTGTTTACTGTACTGACCAGATTTCTTCAGAAGTCTAGTTGGTAAATTTTTTTTAATAACAAGTCTACCGAACGGAGTGAATAAATTTTCTGAAAAAATATGCAGGCTGGCAAAGAAACCAACACAACATCAAGATACTGCATGATGTAACATTAAAAATTATTTATTTATTTGTGGAAAACCAACAGGTGTTTTGGATTGTAACTGTATAATGTTTACAAGCTAGAGTTTTAAAAGCCAATTACAATTCAATCAATTCAATCATTTATTCAGCAAATTGGCCACATAGCGATCGGCCATGGTTGATGTGTATTTTATTTGAACACTTACCTGTGAAAAACTCGTCCTGGTAGGAGCAGTCGAACTCGACACTGCAGGTCCTGATGTCCGGAAGGGGGGTCCGGGGAGGGGACAGGGAAAGGCGCTTGATGTTCGGCTCCGGCATTGATACATAGTCCAGCAGATCTTTGTGGTAGTTATCTGAACACATCAAACATATAAATTTATTTATCTTCATATCAAAGTATGTATATCACTTGTACTACAGTTTGTGTAATTTATTTATTCATTTTATGTAATACAATTTAAAAACTGAATTGGTAAGTTTAAGTAATCTAAATATATAAAACTCAAAGGTGACTGACTGACTGACTGACTGATATAGTGATCGATCAACGCACAGCCCAAACCACTGGACGGATCGGGCTGAAATTTGGCATGCAGGTAGATGTTATGACGTAGGCATCCGCTAAGAAAGGATTTTGCAAAATTCCTACGGGAACGGGAAAAAAAGGGATTTTTACATTTTAATGTTTAGGCGCGTACAAAGTCGCGGGAAACATCGTAGAGATCTGAAATTTGGCATGCAGGTTCCTTGGGGAGCGTAGGGGAGCACTAAGGAAGGACTTCCCGAAATTCCCACGGGAACGGGAAAAAAATGTTTTTTTTACATTTTAAGGCGCGTACGAAGTCGCGGGGATCATCGTAGAGAGCTGAAATTTGGCATGCAGGTTCCTTGGGGAGCGTAGGGGAGCACTAAGAAAGGACTTCCCGAAATTCCTACGGGAACGGGAAAAAATGGGTTTATTACATTTTAAGGCGCGTACGTAGTCGCGGGGATCATCGTAGAGAGATGAAATTTGGCATGCAGGTTCCTTGGGGAGCGCAGGGGAGCACTATGAAAGGATTTTCCAATATTCCCACGGGAACGGGAAAATGGGATTTTTACATTTTAATGTTTAGGCGCGTACGAAGTCGCGGGAAACATCGTAGAGATCTGAAATTTGGCATGCAGGTTCCTTGGGGAGCGTAGGGGAGCACTAAGGAAGGACTTCCCGAAATTCCCACGGGAACGGGAAAAAAATGTTTTTTTACATTTTAAGGCGCGTACGAAGTCGCGGGGATCATCGTAGAGAGCTGAAATTTGGCATGCAGGTTCCTTGGGGAGCGTAGGGGAGCACTAAGAAAGGACTTCCCGAAATTCCTACGGGTACGGGAAAAAATGGGTTTATTACATTTTAAGGCGCGTACGTAGTCGTGGGGATCATCGTAGAGAGATGAAATTTGGCATGCAGGTTCCTTGGGGAGCGCAGAGGAGCACTATGAAAGGATTTTCCAATATTCCCACGGGAACGGGAAAATGGGATTTTTACATTTTAATGTTTAGGCGCGTACGAAGTCGCGGGAAACATCGTAGAGATCTGAAATTTGGCATGCAGGTTCCTTGGGGAGCGTAGGGGAGCACTAAGGAAGGACTTCCCGAAATTCCCACGGGAAAGGGAAAAAATGTTTTATTACATTTTAAGGCGCGTACGCAGTCGCGGGGATCATCGTAGAGAGATGAAATTTGGCATGCAGGTTCCTTGGGGAGCGCAGGGGAGCACTATGAAAGGATTTCCCAATATTCCCACGGGAACGGGAAAATGGGATTTTTACATTTTAATGTTTAGGCGCGTACGAAGTCGCGGGAAACTGCTATCTATCTATCTAAATATATAAAAGAAGAAACTGACTGACTAACTGACATATCAACGCAGAGCCGAAAATACTGGTCGTAGAGAGCTGAAATTTGGCATGCAGGTTTCTTGGGGAGCGTAGGGAAGCACTAAGAAAGGACTTCCCGAAATTCCCACGGGAAGGGGAAAAAATGGGATTTTTACATTTTAATGTTTAGGTCGCGGGGATCACCGTAGAGAGCTGAAGTTTGGCATGCTGGTTCCTTGGGGAGCGTAGGGGAGCACTAAGAAAGGATTTCCCGATATTCCCACGGGAATGGGAAAAATTAAATTATAATCCTAGATTACAAACACTTTCAAGAAACATGTTATGCAGATTACCTACTGTTAGATTACCTGCCTATTGTCCAGTAAAAAGGAAATGATTGATGAGTTCACTAAAACATTCTTTAAACCAGTCTGCTATTACCTAAATAATGAATTTTGGCACTAAACTATTTATTCATAAGAGATTAATGAATCAGAGAAAAAAAAATGAAAAATCTATACATATAATAAATAATAATTCTGTAGAAGAAGTCGCGGCTGAAAATTGAAAATTAAAAGAAACTATCAAGTCAAAGGGACTATATGAACGATACTGAACACAAAATAACGATTTTTAGGAAAAAATACTGTATGTATGTATGTCCGGATTTAGCTCGAAAACTACTGGACGGATTGAAACAAAATTTGGTATTTTGGTTATTTTGGGGGTAGTTTATAACACTGGTCAACATATACGAGTAGGCTACTTTTTATCCCGAGAAAATGCATAGTTCTCGCGGGAAGGCTATTAACAAATTCCACGCGGACGAAGTCGCAGGCAAAAGCTAGTAGTTTTATAAAAGAAATTCTGTCAAGTATTACTTTTCATTCTAAAATCTGTTTAATCTAAAATGCTAAGATCTGTGTGCATAGAACAGGTTGTGTAGCTAATAGGCACTTATTTTATTATTATGTATATATTTGATTTTGCAGTGAATATGAGATATTTACACTGACTTACTGACTTGCAACAATGCCACTAACCTTGGATTATACCGTAACTCAATTTGATACAATTAAACCTGAATTAAGAGCCCGAGGTTAACGCCTTGGTGCAAATGGGCCAAAGAAGATTATACTAACCACATCTATATGAAGGTCTAGTGAACTCCAACTCTTCAAAGTTTATGGCGTTGTCGGAGACCCCGTCGGCGTCGCTGTAGATCAGTGCTCCAACGTTAACCGCGCGAGGCGTGAAGGTCTGTCGCAGGGGGGTGCTCTGCAGCGCTTTGCCGGTGTTGGATAGAAAGGATTTCTTAGATTCAACGCCTTTCACGGGCTCGTTCGGCTTTATCGGACCCGTTGAACCCATCTTTCCCATGTTCTCTGTAAGCAATAACCATTTTCAAGACGCATCCTTCAAAATAATCAAGTATTGTTGCTAATTTCTATTCGAAATAAACATACCAATATTGTCCAACGGTCGTCGAGCGACATTTTTCGTCGGCTGGCGCGTTTGATGATCTCCAAAGATATTGAACAACTCAGACATGATGAATATTGTCAGTAATATTGAATACGAATAACGATTTTATTTCTTTTTCAGCGAATTTGTTGTAACTGAAATCAATTCGTCCGTTACTCAAACAATACAATACTTTGAAAATTTGTCAGTTTAGACACAGACTAAACATTTTGTTTGTAAACAAACATCCGCTTCCGATTGAATCTCGACAAATGATTACAGCTCAGTATTTAAAATTTCCGGGATTTTTCAACATATTATTACTGTAGCGAATTAAAATTATTAGTATTTTTTAATGTATATACGAAATTCAATCGAGCAAAACATATTTGTGATAATATGGCTGTATTGTCAAAAGCAATGGCCTTACTCACGATGGCTGCGTTCCGAATCGCGCTCAGCTTATCTTGCATCCTTTTTCCTCTTGAAAGTCGACTCCTAAGAGGAAAAGAGATACAAGGTGCTATGAGCGCACTGAGCGCGATTCGGAACGCAGCCGATTTCTTTGCTGGCTGTCAGTGTCATTATGACAATATACATTTTCAAAACATTGCGTGTTGCGTGAATGCATGCATGGGTTGAATTTTGTCCTAATGTAAAAATATTGTCGTATCATAACATTTAATCAAAATGTCTGACAATAGTGAGAAAGCGTCGGCATCTAATGGCTTAGGCACCGATCCCCAGCAGAGGCTCGCTTCGTTCAAACCACCTCGTGATCTCACGTTAGGAGGTGTTAAGCCCAACAAAAAAGTGTTCACACCTAATTTAAACGTAGCGAGAAATAAGAATAAAGGGTAAGTATGTTTAGATTGTAAGGCCCACTTATGTCAATCTATCTAACTCTGGTAACTTCAATACAATACAATATTTATCAATAACGACAAGTTTCAAGTGAAGACTCAATTTATTTTGATTTGTCTCATATGGGTTGGGTTATATTATATGGGTCATATGGGTTAAGATTCTAATGCTTTCTACAACTTGGCCTAGACGAAACTGTTTTGTCATGATCAATATATTTATAAGTTAGTTAGCTTAGTCACTATAATATTACAGGCTGCATGTAAAAAAAATAGTTTTATATTTACACAGCCCATCAGCGAATACTGCCAGGGACCAGAGGAAAGATGACAAAGGCAAGAGGGACCGAAAGAATGACAGAAATAGAAACCTTAAGAATGGACCGAATATTATCAAATCCAGTGGAGTCTTTTCTGAAGGTATGCAAGATATGTTTTTTACTATTGTTTTTTTTTTGAAATAATGTTATATGACGTTACAGTTTAGGTAACCGATTCATCATGGACTTAACAATAACATTTGTTTTTTTATTATTAATAACAATGTTTAATCGTGGTTCAACCTTAACGATAAACACTGGACAACCTGTCATCCATCATCTCACAGCACCTCAGACACTCACAACACACATCCGTCCACTGCCATGCAAACAGGCCGCACTCTGGTGTTGCTGCCAGGTGTTTATGAACTGATAAACATCTTCACTATTTTACGGTATAAGATAATCTACAAACTTATTAAAAAATGAGAACAAGTGCACTTTGTGATTGAGGATGCATAATATTATTTACCATCATCATAATGATGATAATGACATATTATTTAGCAGACAAGGTTAGGTTAGACGGTGGTAGTCAGATGGACCTTGCACCAGGTCTTACCACTTACTGCTTCTTGGAACACATCAGTGATAACTTCAACTTGTCTCTTCCAGAGCCTTCCATCCCGTGCCTCCCCCTTTGCCTCTTGTAGCCACAAGCAGGGTCTATAATACCATGTTTTTTATTTTTGGTTAGGCCTCGGAGCAGTGGAGAGGCAATCGGGTCGCTTCTCGCACGGCGGCGGGCGCGCCGGAGAGCCTGCCCCCGCGTTGCAGAAACCCACCATTAGGGTCAAAGATATCATCAAGGTACTTTTCCCATGTTCTATCTTATCACTCTTGGGCTGCGTTCCGTTTCGAATCGCGCTCAGGGCGCACACAGTACCCTGCATCCTTTTTCCTCTTAGAAGTCGACTTTCTGGCCCGCGTGGGGACTATAGCCCAAACCCTCTCGTGATGAGAGGAGGCCTGTGGGACCAGCAGTGGGACGCAAATAGGCTGTAGTAGTAGTAGTAGTAGTAGACTTTCAAGAGGAAAGAAGATGCAAGGCGCTGGGAGCGCTCTGAGCGCGATTCGGAACACAGCCTTGGGGTCCTAGTACTCCCAGTTTATTACATAAATTCGGTACTGTCTCATCTTTTCAGCTGATAAATGTCCATTGCTGGACATTGCTGGAAAAAAATTTTTGAAAAAAGGCCTTCTGCTTGAGTTTGTTGCGGCGCTTCTTCTCAAGCAATGGGTCTAGGAAGCGCTAGTAAATTCTTTTCTGACGTGTAAAAGTGCCCCTATGTGGCCAATTTGCTGAATAAATGATTGAATTTTGAATTTTTTGAATCATAAGCCTCCCCCGACCGGCACTGTCTTGTGTCTATTTAGGTCCCACTACAAGGCACAGGCTTCCTCTCATCACATGAGCGTTTGGGATGTAGTTCCCACGCGGACCCAATGCAGATTGCGCACTTCATATCCTTGAACTACTATCCAGATGCGCGCAGGTTTCACGATGTTTTCCTTCACCAATAAGCTCAGTGGTATATTCAAATTGAATTTCGCACATTAGTAAACTTAGGGTAGGTTGATTGAAGCATAGTTGACGGGCTCCTGGTCCGTAAATATGGGGCCATATTAGAAGTCGCGTGAACTTTAAGCAGCTAGATTTAAAGTTCAACTTGACGCGTGAGCGATCCTATAGGGAACAGCGAGATCCCAATTTTAAGACTTCGAATATAGCCCATAGCCGCCGAGCTGTCATCCCATACAGAAACGTCATTTTGTCCCATAGTAAAATATTTAACGAACGGTTTGAATCAACTGACCCTTGGAGTAGTGAGTCGGATTAGAACCTGCGGCCCTGTATGAGAGCCGGTAGGTCAAACCACTAGGCTAGCTGGTTATAAATCGTGTTATCCATTAAAATCAAGAATATACTTTCTTATTTTTCATTGCCCTCTTTTCGCCCCTGCGGATATAGTTCCTGTGGTCTCTGCCTAACCCAATCAATAGTGAACAGTTCCTCTTCATTTGTAGATCGACAAAGAGCTAGAGGAGCAGAAGATCCGCGACGTGATGGGGCGCGAGGAGAGCGATGAAGAAGCGGACTTCAAGCCGCTCCGGGAGAGAGACGCGCCCGTCCAACTGCCCATGGACTTCGGAGGTCAGTGACACGACAGCTATCATACCCCACTGCTGGGTAACGGCTCTGTGCTATAGTCACCACACCACGCTGGCCCAGTGTGATATCCAATAGGTAACCTTCTATCTGAACAAAATCTCACGTGAGAGGGGATGGGGTAGAGCTACATCTCACGAAGTGGTCGAAAAATCGCCAAAATCACTTCACGTATTTTATGAATGCCCCCTTATTAAATGGCGTTTTTTATTTAATCTTGTACCGGGGAAATGGGTGAAATGGTGGCCGAATGGAGGACCGATCACCCGACTGAAACCAGGCAGTCGTCCCCTTCTATAAATTTAATCTTGTTCTTAATTAAAACATACAGTTACAGTTTCCAGTTACGGTTTGCAGTGTTATCGAGCAGTATCATTGCGACTATTGCGGACCTTTGCCACAGACACCAATATTTTAATTTACCATTAAGTCTTATGTTGTACAATTTCTAGTCTGGAATAAACCGAAGCCGGCCGTGCAGGTCAAACAGGAAGTTATAGTGAAGAACGAACCGGGGGTCGATGCGGACTGCACCAGTAAGACTAATTGCTTCAAACGTTCACTGCAGTTCTGAAATGTCGGTGTAACGATGTACATCGGCGAAAACGAACGGCTAAAACAACATATGCTTTCGATTGTGGTCTCCCGATGCATTTTATTGTGTATTCGGAATCACCTTTTTAGATTTTAATTATGATTTCGCATTTCAAGTAAAGTTTGACCAGGAAGTGAGCTGACCTGTCTACGAGGGCGCTAGTTCTGCATTTCATATAGCAACACCGATTTGCAATGTCAACGCAACGTAAGCAAAGGTGGTTGTATGGAGGGTTGAAGTAAAGGAGCGCAATCTTTATAGTTCCAAAAGTGGACACCAAATCGGGTAGACTGGGGGCGCTGCGGTCGCCACTCCAGTCAGGCCACCTAGGCGGATAGTCTGCAGTAGCGACTTCAGATGGCGCTGCTGAAGCGAAAACGGTTGTGAGGCGAGTGTGTTTTGTTTGGTTGCTTATCAAATCCGCTGGACACGTTTTCAACTGTTTCGCCATGTAAGATTGCGCTCCTCACCAAGACACATTCCACACTCCATAGGTGGTTGTGTTTGCGAGTTGTCAAATTTAGACCGACTTATTTTAGGAGGTGCACGATTTTAGACAGAGCCGAAAAACAAGTGACAACTTAATAGTATTGGGTTATGCATACTTGTTTTTCAAGTTTATTGTTGCCATCTGAATATTTTATTACACTAAGCCTAACATTAACATTAATATTACATTAACCCGCAATATGGCGAGGTCTGCTCAATTCCTGGTATCATGAATCCTTAGTTTTCCTGGAATTGACAATGTGACCAAAAGGGTTTCGGGGTGAAGACGCAAAGCGCGAACCCTCTGGTGTTGCAAACATCCATAGGTGACGATGATATCTTAATATCAGGAGGGCCTTTATGTTTGTTTGCTACCGTTAATAGGGATGACGACAGGGTGAAGACATCGAAATTCTAATTAGTCCGTTAGTCAGGTAATAAAAAAATATTAGACACGTATTTTTTGTTTTATCAAATTAACAAAGAATGACTAAGTTAAAACGCATTAAAGTTGGAGAGTGGGGGCTAACTACGTCACCGTTAGGTATAAATCGTAACCGTGACGTCACGCGACATTTCAACTCAATATATCTCCGTATAAGTTTGATTACGTGAAAAAAAGGAAAAATCCGTGTCCAATACTTTTCAATAATCTTCGTGATAGACTAAGAAAAAAAAAGTTGTCGTCATCCCTATTGTATTAAGGAAACGATGTTGGATACGTGAACTAGTTCATGATCTGTACCATTTTGTGAGTGTTAATGTTTTTGTCTACAGTCACAGCGGCGACGGCGGTTGTGAAGAAGGAAGTCTTTGAAGAAAATGACGTTGTCAACCTGCTACAGAACGAAGAGTCCACTCTTATACTTTTACAGGTAAATTTATATCAATACTAGCCGTTGCCCGCGGCTTCGACCCGCGTGGCGTGGACTTCGGATTTGCGTACCTGATGACATAATATGTAGATTAGTTATAGTTATAGAAGTATTGAAAAACCCGTTCCCTATAGAAATACCTACGGTGATAAAAAGCGTTTGTGTTTCCCAGTTCTTAGTTATAATCTTAGTGTATTCAAGTCTAGACTGAATAGGTATCTTCTGGGTAAGCGTGTTCCACCTTAGACCCTATCATGACTTTCCATCAGGTGTGATTACTGATTAGGGTCAAACGCAAGCCCATTCGTAATAAAAAAAATCTCCATCCAACTTTCATCAAAATCGGAGTCGTTTCGACGAGAATGAAGGACAAACAAACACGTTTACACATTTATAATATTAGTATGCGCACGCGCACGTATTTGTACATCAATACAATACAAATACACTTTATTGAACACCGAAAAAAAAACAATTACAATAGTAAATACATCATAATATTTTAGTGTGCAATTCCCGAGTGGCGTCCACGAACCGGGAGACGAGCTGTCGGTAGGCCTCCAACAAGATAGAGCGACGACCTCGTGAAGATCGCGGGAAACCGGTGAAAGCGAGTAGCACAGGACCGGTCTGATTAGCGAGCCCTGGGGGAGGCCTATGTTTAGTAATGGACGTCTTTCGGCTGAAATGATGTGCAGTTTGGGCTCCGTTTGTATGGAGTTTCGCGGGTGTGATAGTATTAAGAGTGGTGATTTATTCCAGCTGCCAGATTCCCTGCCTGGCCGCGGCGGAGCCTCCGACCCGGAGCCTTCTACTTCCGGAGACACCGCCGAAGATACCCCAGTAAGTATACCACCCACCATCAGCCTGTTTGCGCCCCAGTGCTGGGCTCAGGCCTCTCATCGGGAGAGGGTTCGGGTTATAGTCCCCTCGCGGGCTCATTGCGGATAGGCCACCTCGGTACCTCGCAGAGGCGTGAAGGTTTCCTCGCGATGTTTTTCTTCAACGAAAAGCTAAGTGGTTAATTCAAATTGTTTCAATATACATGGTGAAAAAAAAAACATGTAAAAAATATACTTTCGATAGGTTAGTCTTGTATCTCACCACGTATCACCAAGGGGGAGAGGAGCGTAATAAAACAGAAATAAACATCACGTGATTAATGGACGGTTCCTGAGTCCTTCGAACCGGATTGGATATTGGTCCTTCGACCCGGATCGGACACCGTGTTCGTCATTGGCATCGATGTGCGTGCGACATGTCGATATATCCGGGCCTTAAAACCACAGTGTAATGCTAATGAGGTCCACCGTATTCCAGCTCGCTAGTTGGCGCCACTATCTGCAAGGTGGTGGGTGTCAATGTTTTGTCATTTCATACAATAGTGTCGATTTCACTGTGACATTTAACGTTCCGGAGACTTCAGTGTTGCCAATTTGGCGTGTATAATGGCACATAATGTGCTAAATTGGCAACATTTCTCCTCAGCAAGCGCATCTAGCGGCTAATTCACTCGCGGTGACTCTCATTTCAGGCATTTTAATATGGCCGCGTTCTAAAACCACATTGTTATTTCCACAGGTGGACAACAGATGTCGCCTTTCGGATTTAGAAGAGGGCCGCATCGGGCAGCTACGGGTGCACCGCTCCGGTCGCGTCACACTGCTACTCGGAGATACAGTTTTTGAGGTGATTCGCTAGTTACATAAATAGACAGACACACACATACATAGTTTAAACGATATTTCGTTCAGGAAGAGATACCCATCTTCCGAGATTCGCTTTTTCTTACATACTTTAATTTAATCGACATTTTCTTCAGGAAGAGATAAGCATTTTCTGAGATACGCCTTTTTCTTTCTACGTATAGTCGCCATCAGATATATCTGAACAACCATCATCATCATCATCATCATCATTTCAGACGTCCACAGCTGGACATAGGCTTCCCCCAAGGCTCGCCACTCAGACCGGTCCTGTGCTACTTGCTTCCACCGGTTTCCCGCGACTTTCACGAGGTCGTCGCTCCATCTTGTTGGAGGCCTACCGGCAGCTCGTCTCCCGGTTCGCGGACGCCACTCGAGAACTTTCCGGCCCCATCGGCCATCAGTCCTGCGAGCAATGTGCCCCGCCCACTGCCACGGCTCGCAATTCTTCGGGCTATGTCGGTGACCCCAGTTCTACTGCGGATATCCTCATTTCTGATGCCGTATAGATATATAGCCGTGGTGGCCTAGTGGTTTGACCTACCGCCTCTCATGCCGAGGGTCGGGGGTTCGATTCCGGCTCGCACCTCTAAGTTTACTTATGTGCGAAATTCAATTTGAATTTACCACTGAGCTGTTCGGTGAAGGAAAACATCGTGAGGAAACCTACACGCATCTGCGAAGTAATTCAAAGATGTGTGTGAAGTCCCCAATCCGCACTGGGCTCGCGTGGGGACTATAGCCCAAACCCTCTCGTGATGAGAGGAGGCCTGTGCCCAGCAGTGGGACGCAGATAGGCTGTAGTAGTAGTAGATGGCGACTTTATGTGTGAGTATTGAGTAATTGAACCAATGTCTGGTTTATGACTTGTGCATGTCACATTAAACATATTTCTGGCTGTAGTGGTTTCTACCTTTTCTAATGAGGTAGAGAGACCTAGTCCCGCGGGAACTATGCGTTTTTACAGGATTAAAAGTAGCTTGTGTCCTTCCCCAGTGCTCAAAATATCTCCATACCAAATAACATCATCTCTCCAGCATGAATAGGAAACAGACAGACAGGTTTACTTCCGGATTTATTAGTATGGATATTTGGAAATTACGTATTGCTCCATCATTACTGTATTTCATCTTTCACAGGTGAGCGCGGGCACAAAACCAGCATTCCACCAGGAGGCAGTCTCCGTGGCAGCGGATGATGCATCACGATCAGCCAACATCATCTCCCTCGGTCAGCTGCAGCACAAACTGACCCTCACTCCGCAATGGGAGGCCATGTTCTCAGACATGCAGGTCTAGGGGCTGTGGACACAACTACGTCCCACCCATAGACATCTAATCCTGAATACACCAAATCGGTGAATTTATGCATTGAAAGAATGCTGCCACAAGTTAAGGGGTGAGAGGGGCACTGAAAAGGATAGGTATACGCTCATGCTGCGTGAGTGACATGTTTTAGACGTCAAGGCCGGTTGACATCTAAACCCCTAAAGGCAGTGGCAGAGGGGGCCGACCAGCTAAGCAAAGTCTTCAGGATTTGATGTCTATGGTCCAGTCTACTGATGGATACAGGCTTCTTATCACAGGAGTCAGGACAATATGTGGACAATGGTTCAAGACCAAATGGTTCACAAAGGATGTAGCAAGAGATAATGAAAATATTCTTTTATACAGTCCTGGTTGGTAGTCTTGATGTGTTCTGGAAATATGTTTCCAGTTAAACGGGCAAAGATGTGTAATGTATAAAAAATGGCGCCCGATATAGTTAAGTTTTTATAGGTATATTTATTATTAAGTATAATGATGGAATATGAATGGTGTTTTATTACTTGTTGTTTGTAGGTCACTCCTTTTAATATTACTAAAAATGGTTAATGGTTAATTAGACGAAATGTGCTACATTTCGTCTAATTAATAGTCATAAATGGTTATATGAATATGAAATGCTGAGAGAACACAAAAATACGCCAAGAATATATTATTATGACAGCTAGTGATGGCAATTTACTGGTAGGTAGTGAGAATAGAGTAAAACAAATGTTTATAACAATTACCTATGTACATTCTTTAATCAAGCTTTCCTCATATACAGTAGCAGTTACATTTACAGCAAACAACTGATTTCACAAACTCAACTGTTCATCACTGTTGTGATGTTTGTGCTTTCTTGTTTATGATTTCTTTAGTAACTATAAAAGATTTTGGATGTCATTGCTAAGTTTTGGGTAATGGTGGTCCCACACTGGCTGTTATAAATGTTATATAACAATGTGTGACAGGGACAGCGTCATAGTACTGATATTGCGCTGTCCCTGTCACACATTGTTATATAACATTTGTAACAGCCAGTGTGTGACCACCATTACATCCTAGCAGAATCATAAACTAGTTACACCTTAAGACGATCCTGAAGCTCTATCCTATCTTAATTTAATAAAACTCTTTGATAAACATCATCATCTTCAAGCCTTATTGGCAACTTTGTTTTCAACAATAGTCTCTCGGCCTGGTAGATGGTTCCCTTGCAAGTCAATAGCGTAGTTGTAGTCGACAGGATTGGCCAGCGCCTGGTCTATGGCCTCATCTAGTGTCTCTGGAGTGATGAATGTTGTGCTCAATTCCTGAAACAAATATAAATTTACTTAACAAGCTAATGTTTTTTAAAAGCTTTTATTTAACTTGCAATGTATGTATTACATGCAAGTTTTATCTACTTAGTTCACAAGACCAAAGACTTTTTATTAACTTCCATTTTTCATGTAAGGACAAGGGCAGAAAGAAGCAGGTGTGTAACGTGTAACATAAAATAAAAATACATAGAATCAGTTTAGACTTGTGAGTCTACCAGGCTTCACACAGTAGTAGAGCATCAAAGTATGTACACCAAAACCTTCCCCAAGATATCCCCTGTCTATTAGTGAAAACTACATGAAAATCTGTTCAGTAATTTTTAGTATATCATGAACAACAGACGTTAAATGACCCATAGATGACCATTTACCTTTTGTTTCCTAATCTCTTGAGAAGCCTTTTCAATCCGTTCCTTGAGCAGTTGGTCCTTGTGTTGTATCCGGGCGAGGATGTACTCCTCCCGCCCGGCCTGCTCGTGCCTCATCCGCTCCTCGCGCTCCGCCCCCACCTTCCTGTTCCACTCCTCATTCAGCTTGATGCACCGGTCCCAATCCTCCGCCTCCACGCGAATAGACATCTCCGAACTGGCACTCTGAAGCGAAGACTTCTCTTCGATCATCTCCTCGTGATAAAACCGACGGATAGCCCGCATCTGTGTATGGTAGTTGTTGTTTATCCGTAGCAACTCCAAACGCTCCTCTTCAGTGACTTCCGGGCGCTTTGGGATGCGGAAAACTTTGCTCTTAGCGACGGGCAGCCAGCGAGGCTTACGGTGGGCTCCCGCGCTCTGCAGGACTATCGGGATAGTGCGCTTCAGTAAACTGTTCTGAGAAATCATTTTGCGTTTGTAAATAAAAGTGAAGGTGCCGAAGTTTTTATTCAATTTTGAAGATTTTTGATTATGTTTCTACATATATAACCTCACTTTTTATTTTGACACTCCATTTTTTGACAGTTCCAGTTTTATTTTTTGTTTTAAAGTCGACAGTGCAAAAGCTTCGAATTACATACAGTCGCGTTTTTAATTTGTTTTATTTTTCCGAGAACTGTATAATTTTTAGAATATCAATATAATATTAATTATTATTTTTCAGTGACTGAAATTCAAATTGTATCTAATTTACAACATTCATAAACATTTGCCAGATCACGTCCGTGTGTAGGAGGCCTTATTAAAAAAATCAGCTGTCACTGACAGACGACAGTGTCAGCACCAAAAAAAAACAAACGTGTTTGATGGTCTCGTCTCGTGCAGCGTCGGCCGTTAAAATATAAATATTGACTAATTTTCATAATTTTAAGTGGCCGTGACCGTGTACAATGTTTTCAACGAGTTCACAAAGAAAATTCTGGACGCTCAATGACGAAAATGAACTTGCACATCTTCGCGAGAAGCATAATCTGGGGTTCATAGCAAAACACGGGGCGCATATTGACGAATTCCAGCGTTACAATGTTTTCCTGTCCCCTGAAGAAGAGAGATTGCTTCTGAAACAATACGAGTTACATCTGAAAGAATTTTGCAAGCGTTTCAGTCCGCCGATGCCCAAAGGAGTCGTTGGTACTGCCTTCCAGTACTTCAAACGTTTCTATCTGTTCAACTCGACGATGGATTACCATCCGAAAGAAATACTGGCCACTTGTGTGTATCTGGCGTGTAAGGTAGAAGAATTCAACGTTTCCATCGGACAGTTTGTGGCTAATATTAAAGGAGACAGAGACAAAGCTTCTGACATTATTTTAAACAACGAATTGTTATTGATGCAGCAGTTGAACTATCATTTGACCATTCATAACCCGTTCAGACCCGTAGAAGGCTTCCTTATTGACATAAAAACGAGGTGTAGTCTTGCTAACCCTGAACGTCTCCGCAGTGGGATTGATGAATTTCTAGAAAAAGTATTCTTGACTGATGCGTGTCTTCTGTATGCACCGTCCCAGATAGCATTAGCCGCAGTCTTGCACGCAGCAAGTAAAGAGCAGGAAAACTTGGACAGTTACGTTACAGACATGCTGTTCAGAGATGCTGGGCCGGATAAGCTTGCAATCTTGATAGAGGCAGTTCGTAAAATCCGCTCTATGGTTAAGATGGTGGAGAGTCCGGCACGGGAACGTGTTCGAGTCATAGACAAGAAACTGGATAGGTGTCGTAATGAGGAGAATAATCCAGATAGTGAGATCTACAAGCGACGAATGAGAGAGGCACTGGACGAAGATGACTTGGTGTACACCGGACAGACAAGAATGTCTCTAGACACTAGTGGGGTGACACAAGTGCTGTCCCCTTCCGCATCTTAGACTGTATTTAAAATATATTTTAAGCCCCAATAACTAACTAACTAGGGGCTTAACTAACCAGTAACTTAGTTAGTTAAGCCCCAATGATGCAAGCTGGCTTGTTTTAGCATAATCATAGCTTTTAAAGTAACCAAGGTTGATTCCATGGTATAAATAGAATAAAATTACAATAAACCTACAAGACACAACTGATAAGGCGGGCAGCAAAGCACTTACACAGTTGACGCAGAGTCTATTATTGCTTAATCCGTGTGCCGTATTAATTGTATTGTACTACCTATACCAGCTACTTTTAAATACTGTACACTTAATAGTCTTAACACTACATTATGAAATGACAGTCTAGTAATGATTTCAAGTCCTTTTTTAAATGAAATGTTTCATTTTTAAATAGACATGTGTTATCCTGATGTTACAATCAATTTTGACAGTTATAATGTGTAAAATACTTTGATGAGTTCTATAGATTTTAAATAACACTATAGGTTAACCTTTTCATATGTAAAAAATATGGCTATAGACAAATAAAATACTTTTAAGTAGTATATTTTTTATTCCAAAATGTAATGCAGGGTCTATAATTTTTTGCCTACCACAAGCATCTCATCCACAACAGCCTATTTACGTCCCACTGCTGTACACAGGCCTCTCATGGTTTGGGATATAGTCCCCACGCCGGCTCAGTGCGGATTGGTTCACACACGTCCTTGAATTACTGTGAAGATGCGTGCAGGTTTCCTCACGATGTTTTCCTTTACCGAAAAAAGCTCGGTTGAAAATTTAGCGGATTTAAGCTTGAAGAGGTAGGTAACAGACAGACAGTTACTTTTGCATTTATAATATAATATTAGTATGGATACTTATTGAAGGTAAAGAACTAAAGAATAAAGGGAAGCCGCGGGCTTAAGCAGGTACCTTCTAACAAAACAAAATTAAAAATCTAATCGAAATAAGTCCCAGGTGCTATAACTGAATAAATTTATTGATAAACATTTTTTTTATAATTGATAAAAATAACACGCCATAATGGAACACAGTTTGGTCTTAACAGTAAGTAGGTAGGTAATATCTATCTAGTTTACCTATATTTAGTGTAAATTTTCTTACTGATAACACTGATATAATGATAAATAATGAATATTAAACTTAGATTAATTAAGAGATCGGGCCATTGGTATGATATTCCTCGAGATTTCTAGATGTCTTCTCAAGGCTTTTGACACAGAAGCAGCCGTTCCGCTTCAGCCTGAAAATAGAGTAGATAAGTAATTAATACATAATTCGTTTAGACTAGCCTCCGCACGCGAATGCGTAGTTTTTCAATATAAAATTGGTTCAATCGGTTCAATGGTTTAGGAGTGAAAATACAGGGACAGGTAAAGGGTACCTATAAGTATTACCAGTGACAATGTTACTTCTTCTATGGTATTACTTAAATTCAGATCCATAGGTACCTGGGCGACCAAACTTTGCTCGGGTAGGATTAAAATAGCTAAAAACATAAAATGAGTTGTCCGAGAAATGAGACCGACCTAGATCGATTTTTCACGCCCGTAATACCTCCAAATTTCGTCCAAATCGAATCGTTTGTTTAAATAAATAAATACTTTAGGTTTTACTTTACGTTTAAAGTACAAGATAAACTGTTATGTGATTTTCAAATCCATACAATTGTATTAGGTATAGCATGACACAATATAGAAGGCGCGTGACGAAGCTCTTATACCTTTGAAGCAGAGTCCATTTTTAGGGTTCCGTACCTCAAAAGGAAAAAACGGAACCCTTTATAGGATCACTTTGTTGTCCGTCTGTCCGTCCGTCTGTCAAGACCCTTTTTCTCAGGAACGCGTGGAGGTATGAAGCTGAAATTTATATCAATTACTCAGGTTTACTGTCCCTTGAAGCTGTGAAAAAATCAAACTTCTAAGCCAACGCAATCAAAAGATACAGCCGTTTATGCCGCAAATTTTCGACACTTGCAAGGGAATCAAAACCTACAGGGTGCTTCCCGTGAACTCAGAATCTTGAAATTTGGTACGAAGCAACGTCTTATAGCATAGATAAAGGAAAAATTACGAAAACCATAAATTTTTAGTTACATCACATAATATATATTTTTTTAATAATTTTAACCTTACTACCCATTTCCTCATAAACGCGTAGAGGTATTAAATTGAAATTCATACCAAATACTCAGGTCTATAATACCTTTAAGCTGTAACAAAATCAAACTTCTATGTCAACGCAATCAAAAGAAACAGCAATTTAAGCTGCATATTTTGAAACTCGCAAGTACTCGCAAGGGAATCAAAACCTAAAGGGTACTTCCAGTCGACCTAGAATCTTGAAATTTGGCATGAAGCAACGTTTTATAGCACACATAAAGGAAAAATTCCGAAAACCTTAAATTTTTAGTTACATTACAAAATATATATTTTTTAAGATCTTTGTCTTAAATTTATGCTACTCCATCTTTCCCCATTGTAATGTTATGAATTTCATTTTGCAATAAAAATACCATAGTTATGACTCGATTGTCGTAAAGAACGAACTTTGTAAACCTTACAGGTTTGTACGGAACCCTCGGTGCGCGAGTCCGACTCGCACTTGGCCGGTTTTTGCTTAATCCACGCGCCTTCTAAGTTGTGTAAACCTGTACCTATTTTTAAATTCAAAGAGTAAAATAAAAGTAAGTAAACTATAGATACGTAGGAAGTATTTAAGTACATATTTGGGTGAATCAACTTTTTATGTCCATACTTAGTTGCCATGGTTACTGTCCCCTGGACCACTTTTTAAAACTGCTATTCTGTGGGTTTAAATCATAGACGTAAATAATATAGACCCGGTCTAACGTACACGTAATATGTCCCCACTTCCACGGTGTCCAATCCAAAGTTCTGTCACCGAGTGTGCGTGACAATAAGCGTTTTTAAAAAAACTTTTATCGAAACTGTTTCTCAGTATCTAAAAACTCGTCTCGTTGTTGAAAAAATGTGACCCAGCTTTAGTGTCACGATATAAGTTTAACTTTGGATTGGACACCAATGAAGTGGGGAAACATGACATGTATCTACGTTAGGCCGGGTCCATACGAAGTATTATTTATGTCTATGGTTTAAATAGACTAAATGTGGGGTTTCTTTGCCATTTTCAAACTTGCTCTTTCTAAGCGTCTTAGAATTCTATATTGTAACAGGTTTTCTAAGAAACCCCCTCTCATTTTGTCTCCTGGACAACGGGACAGAATAACAACAAGAAATAGTTGATTGACCCATTTAATACAAAACAATCCTTACAATATAAATCTTTGGCAACAAACTATTTTGTTTAAGTATTACCCGAATGTAAATTCTTTAAATTAAAAAAAAGAACTGTAAGGTATAGCACGACACAAATTAGAAGGCACGAGGCGAAGAACTTACCTAAGCCCGTTGACGCAGTTGAGTCTTAGACTTATTGCTAAATACGCGCGCCTTCTATTGTGGGCTATAAGTTTTTAACTTACCTGAATCATTCTGTAAATGGCTCCAACAGCGTCATCACTGCGACAGGGCATGGGTCCCGCGGAGCGCTTCCCGGTGCCCCAGCTTGAAGTGAACGTAAGCTGGGCCTCTGTCAGCACACAGGCCCACGCCACCAGCACCAGAAGAAGGCACAGCTTGTACATCGTAGTTAACTAACAAGGACTAAAATACCGAACCGTCGAAGCCTTCGAATCGTTCTGTTGAATCTAGAAGACGCGTGTCGTTTTTATACCGCTCTCCATGACGCATATCAACCCATATAATGGTCAGTTTTCCCCTAATTGGTAGGTTGGGATGGCGTGTCAGTATTTCCATTGATAAGATAGTCGAGATCGACAGATGACAGGAACCAAACCGGGGTTATTGATCCATTATATCGTAAGGCCTACTAAAAATCTACAAACTTACCTGTGATTTACTGATAAATAGGGCTTAGTTGCCTTTTAGTACAGAGGTAAAGGTTCGAAATCCTATAGGGTTTTTTTCTTTTACTCTTTTACTGTTGTTATATATACACCTAAGTATTTTATTGCCAGGGTAATATTAATGATGGTACCAAATTGAAATTACTGGCACAGACATTCTATCTTAGGCAACGCATTCGAGATCTTATGGTTTCTTTATGGGGGATCATAGGATTTCGGTGTCCCTCCATGGGCCGCAGTGACCGCTTACCTACCACAGGTGACCTGTGTGCTCATTTACCTACCAATTAGGTACATAAATAAGTACAACTTACTCCCAAAAGGCCTGGGAATGGATAATATTCTGCATTGGACGACTTTCGGCTGAAATAAGTACCTAATGACGTAAATAGGAGAGTACCTACCTAGATAGTTAATAGTTATTTGTTATGCAAGGCTGCAAAGTTGTTGTTTGCTGTGAGTGCGTGATTGAGACCCGAGTGAACGAAGGATTCTAGGGTTATAGAATCCTGAGTGTAACGAGGGTTTCAAGGCACGAGACCGCAAATGACTTTGCTGCTGAGCGCAACACAAAAATTTTCACCTCACGTGCGATTTTTCGGGAAGAAGACTTAGTTCGGCGTCACGTACAGTCAGCAGCAGAAGTAGATAAGCTGTCCAGGTGTTCAAAATGACCTACACACGCCCTTAACGTCTTAAGAATAAGGTCGTGTGTAGGTCATTTTGAACACCTGCCTGGACAGCTTATCTACTTCTGCTGCTGACTGTACAGTTTGTGGTAACTCTGGAGGCGTTAAATTCGTATCGTCATCGCTAGAATCGCTCACATTTTCTTTATTACTTCGTATAGGTATTCTAAATTACAAAACCAGCAATCTAAAACTTTTTTTTGAATTTTTTTTTCATGTTTTTTTTCCGGAGGTTGCGTTCCAAATCACTCTTACTCGTACTTCAAGATTCAATTATTCATTGAATACAGTTAAAATATACACATATTTAAGTATTTTTGTGATAAAACATAGTGAAATAATGAAATACATCTGAAACGGTGTATTATTAATATAATTTTATTAATGATGATATTAAGTAAATTGAACCTTTATTTTAATAAAACTCTCACGACGAATTGCGTTTAAACGTATCGTTGTTTTTTTATTGTGACAGTGGCGTCATGCGTCGTTCGAATTTCAAAAACACTTTCCACGCTAGCGGATAAAAACAACTTTTGGGCTCGGATATCAAGCTGCAAAACGACCACTTTCGAGCCAGTGAGGAGAAAAAACCTTTATTTCTCTCCACCACAAAATTAACATTGTTAATCTATCAAATATCTACACCCTTATTCGACCAAATTCTTACCTCCCATTCAATTATTATGTTCTGTTATCTATATCTACTCGGCTCGTAAACCACCAACACTACAGCCAAGCCAATTGTGTCCCACTGCTGGGCACAGGCCTCCTCTCATTATGAGAGGGTTTGGCCTTTGGGCTACATCCCCACGCGGCCCCAGTGCGGATTGGGGACTTAATTCACAGACATCTTCGAATTACTTCGCAGATGCGTGCAGGTTTCCTCACGATGTTTTCCTTCACCGAAAATTAACTTAAATTCTAATTGCTTGTTGCTAGGAAGTACCTATTAATAAAGGAATAAAATTAAATAAAATAAGTATTCGACGGGGTCTATACATACATATAATAAACTTTCTTTCAGTGGCGCCCAAACGTAGCTGTCGAAATTTAGTAAAACGAGTTAGGTTATGTCAATTGTGTCCGCGCGTTTTATAAATATAGCTGAAGGTTACAGGTCACATGACAAGCGATAGCCGATAATTAGCTGTAATGATATCACGCCGGCGGGAAAGTACGTGTCCTGATTGAGAAGACGAAACTCAAAGCCGTGGAGAGGAAAGCCCTTTGATTTGATTCAATCGTTCCAATTCTCCCCGTGATATCATCGATGAATACGTATTGCAGAAAAATTAAATTGACCATTTGATACTTGCTAGTTAAATATTAAATACTAAATCACAAATAGATATCTAACTATAATTAAAACTCAAAATACTTAGGTACTTGAAAACCAAGTATACTAAATCTAAAAACGCCCCCGCGGCATGGTGCCAAAATGCTGGCATGGCAGCATTTTCCCGTTGAATGGCGAATGGCGTTCAGCGAGGCTGAAGCGTTGAGCGAGGAAGCTTCCTCGCTGCCAGCTCTTCGGTTCCTGGTGACGTCAAATAACCTCTTTGCAATAATAATTACTAAGGAAGTTATTATGTTACAAGTTATGTTTTCACATTTTCGTAGTCTACAGTTTGTTTTACGGTGTTAGGATGAAACTTTCACTGCTAGGCAGAGGCTGCCCTTTTTTCTTCCTCATTGCTCGATATTCACAAATATCTTCACATAACACTCAAATTAATCTAAGTGTACCTATGGGGCTCTATTCGAAGTTTTAATTAGAGAAAGAGAAATTCCCAATCCCTGCGCTCACGCGTCACGGCGCGCTAAATTGAACTTTAAATCTAGCTGACTTCTAAGAGCCTTTGTAAGGTAAAGGCCTTTAAGTTCTATATAAAACTTCTAACTCTGTGACATCATTTATTTGACGTAAATCTTAGACCTAATTGTGGCGTGTGTCTTCTTTCCCATTATACTCTCCGCCCACTCGTTAGCGAAATTGCATCGCAATCTAACTTGGATCTTCCATTCGTATTGGGCTTCACTTGATTTGCGAAGCCTCTGAAACTGAAGTTGTAATTAGCGTTGTCCATATAAAAGAGGCTGGGCGGTCGAGTTGCGGTCATTCCGTAGCCGACGAGCTGGACGAGATGACGCGAGCACTGTTGATGCTGATGGTGGTTCTGGTGGTGTGTTTGGTGGTGGAGGGACAGCTTACCTTCACTCCGAACTGGGGGAAGCGGTCGCCGAGAGATGACTGCAAGCCTGGAGAGACGCTGTTGGCAATATACAAGCTGATCGAGGTACGTGTTTTCGATAGTGTCGACGTCAGAGATGTTTTACACCTTTTCCCTCTATTCCGTTGTAGGTATTAGGAACCAAAAGTGTACTTGAATATATCTCTGAGTCTAGGTAGGTAATCTACCATGCTTCCCTTAGTATAAGAAGTGGTTTCTAAAACAAATTGATGAGTTTATTATTTGCACCGAATTCAAATTGAAGCGTTTAAGTACCTATTCTATGTGCGGTCAATACATGTTAGGTGATGTTTGTATTTATTGTCTTCTGCTTGCTCGCTTAAGGTAAGAATAGATATAAAATAACATTAGACCAGTGAAAATTTTGAAAAGTAAAACCCGATTAACCTATCTAGATAAAAAAAAACTAAATTGAAATGACACTTGTCACTCGTACACTGTGCTCCTACAATACTTATTTAACTGACGAATCGATGGACATCCTCTATCGTCAAAATTGGGTCAATTGAAAGAATTCTTACCATCAGGTGGGCTGTGCGCTCATTTGCCTGCCGATATTATATAATTTTAATAAAGGCGGTCTTCTCGTGGTATGTAGCGGAAGTACCTATCAGCATTTACTGGGAATGGATAAGGACCCAAGTGCATGAAACGCAGTATTCCTAAAACTAGAATCTTTTACTGGAGTGAATCCATCCAATCAAGACTACGCATAATAGTTATTTGTTATGCAAGGCTGCAAAGTTGTTGTTTGCTGTGAGTGCGTGATTGAGACCCGAGTGAACGAAGGATTCTAGGGTTGAACCACGAGCGAAGCGAGTGGTTCAAATATAGAATCCTGAGTGTAACGAGGGTTTCAAGGCACGAGACAGCAAACGACTTTGCTGCTGAGCGCAACACAAATTTTTTCACCTCACGCGCGATTTTTCGGGAAGAAGACTTAGTTCGGCGTCACGTACAGTTTGTGTTAACTCTGGAGGAGTTAAATTCGTATCTTCATCGCTAGAATCGCTCATATTTTCTTTATTACTTCGTATAGGTATTCTAAATTACAAAACCAGCAATCTAATCTAAAACTTTTTGTTGTAATGTTTTTTTTTCCGGAGGTTGCGTTTCAAATCACTCCTACTCGTACTTCAAGATTAAATTACTCATTGAATACAGTTAAAATATACACACATTTAAGTACTTTTGAGATAAAACATAGTGAAATAATGAAATACATCTGAAACGGTGTATTATTAATATAATTTTATTAATGATGATATTAAATAAATTAAACCCTTATTTTAATAAAACTCTCACGACGAATTGCGTTTCAGAACGTATCGTTGTTTTTTATTGTGACAGTGGCGTCATGCGTCGTTCGAATTTCAAAAACACTTTCCACGCTAGCGGATAAAAACAACTTTTGCGCTCAGATATCAAGCTGCAAAACGACCACTTTCGAGCCAGTGAGGTGAAAAATTCATTGAACAGTTCATTATTAAAATTTTGCATGAATCCATACTAATATTATTAATGTGAAAGTGTGTTTGTTTTTTTGTCCTTCCTTCCGATTTAGATGAAAGGTATGGAAATAGTTGACGCGGGCAATAACATAGGATACTTTTTATCCCGATATTTCCACGGGTAAAGGGTTTTCCACGGGTCTAACCAACTTTTCAATACTTTTGTCTATATGTATACATATAGTATCATCGGGTACCCAAATTCTACGTCTACGCGGGACGAAGTTCGCGGGCATCGGCTAGTAAGTTAATATGGGCAATAATAATACGTCATTCCTGATTTTATATGATGAATAGGTTAGATAATACACGCAATACTTACCCACTGCTAGCAGGGCTGATGGGAGCTGGTCGATGGGATTAGAAAGTTCATATTCATATTCATTCATATTCATTTAATCCTTTGCAACCATGGATGGTATTGATTACATGTTACTGAAGTTCTCGAACGTGGCGTCTGCGAACGGGGAGACGAGCTGTTGGTAGGCCTCCAACAAGATGGACCGAGGACCTTATGAAGGACCGGTCTGAGTGGCGAGTCTCGGGGAGGCCTAATTTCCTATACAGTGGACGTCTTACGGCTAAAATGCTGATGATGACGACGAATTGACTGACCCACCCATTGCGAGTGAAGCGTGGCCTGTGATGGCTTACACTACACCTGACTTTGCTATGGAAAACGACAAATCTATATCAGTTCCCTCTTTTCAGAGTGAAGCAGAGCGTTTACTGGCCTGTCAAAAGTAAATCACCGATTACAACGCACTCCAGAAAATGCTTGAAAATATTTATTTTATATAAGGGCATTATCTACCATGAATAAAAAGAAGTTAAGACGGGTATACATTTATTAAAAATCACTTTTTGAAATTCGCATTTCATTATGCCGGCCTAGAAAGGTTTCGGCTAGTTTTATGTAAGCAAATGTACCAATTCTTGATGGCTTTGCGCCGAAAAGTCTTTGTGTATTTTTTAATACTGATTTACCGTTACTCAAGAATGCTGTGTTAAGCAGTGTCAAATATTGGTACCTTTGCCTTTATGTCGGCCAAACAAATGAGAAATGTGATTGGTCGTCTAAGTTGATAGTCGTGCCGTGATTGGTCGACACGCGTGGCGAGTCAGATGCAGGCTGGGTATTTGTTCGCTAACGTTTCTGTGACTACCCACATGACATTAAATCATTCGCTTGGCCGATCTAAGTGGTCAGTTCATACATTGTGTTTGTATTCATTTGGGACTTGTATTGATTTATCAAAATATTTGCAAATTATTAAACATACAAAGTTTTTGTCAAAATGTTATTGTTTCCACGAAGTTACTTTGTGATGATCATTATTTTATGCTTATTAAATATATAGACCTATCCTGTGATATTTGATTAGTAATCCTTTTCAGGTACACATTAAGATGTCGCCATTGTTTTAAATAGTTAGGTACCATAGACATCGATATGTTGATGTTATTTTTAATTGACTTTACGGTGAGTTAAATTGGTATCAAAACTAGTGTTGCATGGATGGCCGTAAAATCAAGTTTCCCATTATTTAAAAACATCGGATCATTACAGGATCGTCGGATCATCACAGCCCAAGAATATCTAATAGTGACATATCTATGTAAATAAGAGTACATGCTAGTTACCAAGTAGTTGCTACTTTCTATCTAACATTAACCATTGTTGTTACAACCCAAGCAAGTTTAATGAAAAAAATAGGGACGGAAATAGAAAACTGAGCAAATAGTGCATGCTGTAAGTGGAAAGACGGTTTGCGCAATCAACATGGCGGCGCAAATCAAAATGGCGGCTCGAGTATTGAAACGTTAAACGAACACAGCCTCAGTGATATATTTAAAAATATGTGATCGAGTGTTAATTAGAATTTAAACGTGTATAATAGTGTTACTATGTAAAACATCGATACGTAGGAAACATTGAACAAGTTAAATAGCTAACATAACCTAGAATATTTACAGTAGGTATACTATTATATTATAAATGAACATCGAAAGATCTTAGCGTAGTATATAACGTCTTATACAGAGTTCTGTACAGTGAGCGATACAGGTGTAGAAAGTAGGCCCAACTATTTACACGTATCTTGTGTTTCTCATTAAAACATTAACCCCCTTTTTTATTTATATAAAGTTAAACCTTGTTATAAACATATATCTCTTATGACCAGTGACGGAAAAATTAAATGGAGAAGAGATAGTAATATTTTGAATGTATGCAATTTCTTTCAAATGGTCCTTCAAACCGGATTTAGGTTTTAATAAGAAATATACGACCCCATTCTTAAATATTCATCTACGCTATATTTGATCGTAGGTATTATATTAAATTTTTAGTTATTAAATTGTTTTATAAATTCCCTTTGTCTCACAGACGAAAGAGACCTATAAATACTAGGCCTCCATACATTGTATTTCGACTTCTACTCCTCAGTCAGAGTCCTAACCATTGGACTCTGTGGTAGAAGATATACAGTAGAGTTTATCTTTGTAATTAATTAATTAAATAGGTAATTTTATGACCCTTAATATTCCTAGGTCCACACTCTCATACATGCTCGAATTTGTATAATTAATTCATTATACATTAAAACTGCTTAGTTTTTCACGTTGCCAGGCCTCCCATAAGTGAACTTTAGGTAAAATTATCAAAAACTTTTCTGAAATGAACACGTACAAAATACTGATATATTTATTTGTCTCAACTCAACCCTTCATAGATTTACACTTTCACTTTTTTCATATTTTAATTATTAATAATCTTAAGCTTATACCTACTTACTTGCTAAAATGTAAATTCTATTGCTTAAAACATCTTGAAATCTTACTTATTGAGAACATTTAATGAAATTTGAGGTTATGTTGTTTTTAGGTTAGGATTTCATCTGCATATATTTCATATGGTCTGCATCCATAATAATAAGAAGACAAACTGATATAAGTGCCATAGATAATTAATGATACTTTAATCATATTCCAAAATAACAAACATAAATAACAACGAAAGATGGATGACGGATGTCACAAAGTAACACGTGGCGCGAGGAAGAAAGTTTTAATAAATCCATAGAAAAATACATTTTCAAATTAAAAATCTAAGCCGATGCTTCATTACCTTTATTACTTGTGCTAAATAAATGTTTTTTTTTTCGAAAAGTCCATAGAAAAATATAATACACCAGATTAAGGCGCAGACAAATATAATTTAGGATTGTTTCGGTTAATACAAAATATACAGGTAATATATAAAAACAATATACTTTTACACTCACTGTTTTATGTGTAGTAGATTAACTTAAATAACATGTATTTTCCGTTACAATATGTCTTTTGTTCCATTAAAAACTGGAAGAGTGAGTCCAAACTATGAACACAAATTACAAACTTACATTTTCTGGCAATTCAATGTTCTGTAATTCTGGATCGAAGTATTTAAACGAAACTTTCACTCTTGGGGGATGGGGGTGTTGTAACAGTCACCTTTCTCATTCCACCCACCTAGAAAACAATTGTTGTGCTAAACTCCATGCAGAAGTGAGTAAATACCTTGCTTCTTTCCTGAAGCAGAAGGAAGACTCAGCTTCCGTAAAGTTTGACTGAACTTCTGAAACTTCTTATAACTAGATCTCAAAATGTCGAGGATTGTGTTCTTGGTTCTGGAGCGCGGTTTGAGGGGCCGCGGGCCACATCAGTTCTCATCTTCTTCCTCTCGGAACAAGTACGTTGACCTGAAAACAAAGGAAAAGAAATGTTCAGACCCTCTTTGGCTTAGATAACACTGGTCCACTGCCATCAGTTATATGGAACTTGGAAGTGAACAAGGTGATCGTAATAGTACATTACTACACAGGCCGGGAAGGAGGATGTTGCAGGCCGAGTATTACATACGGCCGAACGAAGTGAGACCGGATAGTTACGAGGCCGACAACTTCCGTTCCCCGCCGATGTACCTATGTATAGTGCTTTTCTCAAACATGCAATGAAATAAATAAATAAAATAATATTTTATATATAATATATTTTGTCTTTTTTACATAAATAAAACTGCGATACCTATGTAGCAAATATGGTTCATGTTTTTTTAATAGCTGTATTGGCAGAATATTATGGCGAACCATAGAGTAAATATTGCTTGTACCTTTTTTAAATGGCGGAATGCCAAGATGCTGTGTCACAAATATTACAAACCGAAATTTAAAAAAAAGTGAGTTGCCGGCCTAGGCCTGCAACGTTTGTATGAAATTTCATTATAGACCAATTGTCTGGCCGCGCCTAGAACGTGATACTTCCCATAAGAGGAACATAATATCAATATTTCATTGCATGTTTGAGAAAAAATCTGATCGCTATAGATTTTATTCCAAATATTTATACAACGTAATGTGGTGGATAGCAGTGGAATAATTTGGCGAGCATTTGGCAAGGCTTCGATGGTGTTGGTTGCACGCCCTCTTTACCGAATAGCCGTTGGAGGTGCAGCTTTGAATCCTGTTTGAGACCGCAATATATCAACAGTTTAACTAAAAATAAAAAATAATAAAAGACGTAACTAAGAAAATTAATTTAAACTCAATAAATAAAGGTTTACTTGCAGTAAATCTGATGACCCCAAAGATAACTTTTAGAAGACTGAAACGTAAAGTCCCACAAGATTTAATTCTATAAACTCTGGATGTGTCAATGGACATATATATATATACCAAGCAAGCCTAATATCAATATAGACCACAACAATTGCTCAATGTCAACGGAAGACAGATCGCAAGATAGAAAAAAAAAAAGGTCACGATCATGATCCCACAATCAATTTCCTTCCACTCACCAATAGGCCAAGTTGAAGAGCGCGAAGACCAGCGGGAAGGTGATCCTGGAGATGACGTCGATCCGCTTGGAGCGCGTCGGGAACTTGGACATCCACAGCCGGCAGCAGTTCTTGCGCGGGTTCATGTGGACCTCGCACTGCCGCATCTTGGGTTCACCGCCGCGCAGGGGTTTCTGCAGTTGCAGACAGTCAGGGAGGACGGACCAGCTCTATCTCCGACCTCTTGCTTCTTATAACTAGGCTAGTTTGGGTACCAATGGCGGATTCGCAGTCTTGGCAACCCTATGCCAGACATGGCTTCTCAAGGGCCTATTCCTAGTAGTTCACACTCGTGATACCATACCGCATATCGAGATTGCTACGCGTGGGTGCTGACTACGAGCTATTGGCCTTAGTCAAACCCGCCATTGGCTACCAGGCTACCACTACCACTATCTAATCAAGAATGTACTATTATGGCACGCTGGTTTCTAGATTTAGTGGTATAATACCCATTGCGTTTGTTCTGTTTTAAAACTACTTTGGGTTACGGTTTTCAACCTAGTTAATTCATGTGGGGTTTAAAGGGATTCCAAAATTTAGCAGGATATCAAATAGGAGGGGAGGGGAGGCTTATGTCCAGCAGTGGAAAGCAACATCCTATGTCCTTCCGGCTTTGGGCAGAAATGATGATGAGGAAGGATGACATTTCTGAACATAAAATAAATCTTTTCCACTTTCCCACTCTGGATAAAAGAATTCCTCTAAATTAGCGTTTTGTCACTTGCTGAAAAGCGCTATTCTAATTTTCAATCGTTTCAAAATACTCAAGTTAATCCATGCTGCTAAATCAAATGCGATCTCACCATAGCAAAAGTTGCGTTGCTGTCTGTGTCCAGCAAGTCAGATGCCGCGTCTAGATTGGCTGCCGCTGCCTCCATCTCCCGTCTCGTTTTCTTCATATTCTCTCTGTGCATGTCAGAGCGAGACGCATAGTTGACGAGGGCAAACTCTAGAAGGGCCCCGAAGACGAATGTGAGACAGACTCCGGTCCAGACATCGATGGCTTTCGTGTAAGACACGGGAGGGAGGGAAGCGTTGATGCCTGATGACTGCGTCGCCATCGTTAGAAGGGTCGTCACTCCTGTTTGTGCAAAATGACTCTGTGTTAAAGTACAAGCTATAAAATTGCTAAGTACAGCTATTTTATGTAGATGATATTATAATGTTAAAGAAAAATGTAGGAAATAGTTTTAATGTAACTTTCCTCCGATGCACAAGCTCGTAAAGTAAATGTCACTGAAAAAGCATTTAAACTAGGCGGAGAGAATACTACTACACAATGAAGATATCAGATCAATACCTAAAGGATTCTACACATAAAGAACTTTGCAGTTGATTCGAAGAACTTCTTGAACTTCTTTGAGTTTCTTTCTATTTTGTGTCAACTGTCAATCACGACACGACTCGAGAGACAATATAGAAACGAACGAGAAACAAGTCTAGAATTCAGAACTTGACTATGCAAAGTAATAGCATCACATGAACTCTTGCACCATACGACTTACCCAACGAGACCCTGGCGGGCACGGCGCCCTGGTCCAGCCAGAAGGAGACCCAGGACACGATGACCAGCATGCAGCACGGGATGTAGATCTGGATCAGGTAGTAGCTGAACTCTCGCTTGAACAGCAGGTCCACTTTTAAACAGCTGTATTCACCTGGAATCCGAATGGAGGAACTTTAAAACTAGACATTTGTAAAGTGCAGACTGACGATGACAATAAAATGTTACTGCATACTTAAACTATTTAAGGTATTTGTTAGAAAACTTTCTTATAGGTTCGTAGGTACATATAAAGTAAGGAATAACTGGTAGACACAAAGTAAGGTAACTAAAAAACTCCCGATAAAGTTGGTAGTTTCGTTTCGTGCCCACATAGGCATATTCCTATGGTTATTAGCTTACCACCCCAGTCAGTATCAGACTTAAGTCCAGGTTTACACACGAAAATAGACTCTGCGTCAACGGCTTAAGTGCTGCGTGCCTTCTAAGTTGTATCGTGCTGTACCTACTTATGTCGTGAAGCAGCCGTGTTCCAACATTTAAAGACCTGACCGGGTTCAAGTCTGCTTTTTGCTTTTGCTTTAGTTTTAAAAGTAATTTGCACATACCAGTATTGGTCTTGCTGTTGCAGTAATCAGTCAGGAACTTCTCTAGCGTGAACCGCGGCAGATGCAGATTCTTCACGACCTGTACCGGGTCACCTTCCTTCCATAGGAACACCAGGTCGTCTGTCGTCCAGCCATCTGGAATAGTGGTGTAAAGGTTGAAGCATTTCACTCAGATGGGTGTCGTTTCCGCTATTTCTGCAGAAGATAGATAGATATAGTAGATGAGTTTTATTGGACTAAAATTGTTTTAATGTCAAGTACACAAAATATTTTAGGTTTTTTGTTAGAAAAGATCAGAGGCTCTATTCGAAACGGCTCATTGGAGGGAGCCTCTTTATCCACTTCCTCCCTTTTGTATTTTTTCTTACACTTTCTCCCTATTTAGCGAGATAGGTAGTATATCACAGTGTTGTAAGCTACGAGTATTCTATCAGTCATTCAATTCACTAATTAGGGAGAAAAAGATACTTATATCAGTTACTGATATACCTATTGCTGAATTGGCAGGAAATGTTGTCTTATTGAGGAGTCCCCAATCCGCACTGGGCCCGCGTGGGGACTATAGCCCAACCCCTCTCATGATGTGGGGAGGCCTGTGTCCAGCAGTGGGACGCAACTGGGCTGTAGTAGTAGTAGTTGTTGTCTTATTTAGGGATGGGGAATTGGGGACGCTCTCAATCACTATGAACTGTTTAGAATAGAGCCCAAGGGTACTGTAAGTATCACAGAAGGCCGCAAGGAGTTTGTGCAAAAATTTGATTGATTCGTCGCTTCGCCCCGAAGTTCTACAAAAAATAAATTAAAAAATTACACAGTTCCGAGTCAAATTTGGGCCAGCCAGGGCACTGCGTGTTGCAGATGCCGTTCAGATTCTTGAATCATACGATTCCCGTAGCTATGAATAAGTTTATGTTTACAGATGTGAATTGACGAGTAGTAAGTTAAAACATCTCTAACATTTTAGAATATCCGAAATTTAGACTAATATCAGAAAGTAGAAAAACTGCTGTACGCGTTTACTACTACTACTACAACCTATTTGCGTCCCACTGCTGGGCACAGGCCTCCCCTCATCATGAGAGGGATTGGGCTATAGCCCCACGCGGGCCCAGTGCGGATTGGCGACTTAACAACACATAAATTCAGGAAGCTAGATGACGGCATTGGATATACGTGAAAAAACTATCGAATATCGCATTGTGATAGATATAAAAAGAATTTCTAGTATGCCATAACTTTCTTTTTCCTATAAATAATCGTAGCAAAGAGTCAACCTTTTTCCAAGTATATATTTAGATATTGTATTGTTCGAATATGCCCGGAATAGATGGGCACCGAAACAAGAGCGGCTACAAGGAGCCACGTAAATTATTCAAGATTTGAATATTTTATTTGGACTGAATTATTTATACTTAGCATTCACTGGTACTCTTAGACGAATTTATAAATGAACTAAAATCGCTTCGTAATTTACATAAGAATAACAAATTTTACGCGTTTCCATGCAGTAAATGAAGTGAATATAAAACGAAATTAATCGTTACTTTCGTGTCTATGGAATTGGACCGTTTGATGTGTTAATGCAGTAACTATTCTCATAAATCTTTAAGCCAAATGTTCGACTAACTATCCAAGAAAAACACAACTTCATTATCTCGTAGGTAAACTAAAATATAGTCCACTGCTGGACTGCTCCTCTAAGGTTCGCCCTATACTTTGACTTGCGAATTCGGGTGGGTGGGTACCGAATTCATTGAATTCCCATGACCTTCACCAAGTCATCGTTAGAGGCCTATCCCATATTAATATACGCTTTTTCTATCCGTCTCTCTTATCTTGCCTTGACATCAGTTCTGCGGGCAACACACAGCTCCAGCAGGTATTTATATCTTATGGTGTATGTGACGAGACTGCCCATCGTCTGATCTGATGTATTTATTAGCCAACCAACCAACCATAACCCGTCTTTTTATGCTTTCATGTTGTGTGTTTATCGTCACGAATAAATGTTTTTCTTCTTCTATTATATAAAACTGACATTATGTGTTTATTATACGATATAAAACAGTCGTGAAAGATCATCGTAAATCATTGTTTCAAGACGCCATGCCATGTGGCGGCACGCAATCATTCAGTTACAATTACAGAATCATTCATTTTAAAATACGACTATACGACCAATTAAATTGTCAAATTTTGCTCTCTATTAAATTACTTTGCGGTGACAAAATGTCCGCAACGAAAGTTTGCAAAGGTATTTTTGCAAGGAAGATCTGAATGAAAATTGTAACAACAAGCAAACGATGTTGCTTTTGTAAAGTAGAGTAAAAAGAAAATGGCTAATTCATTGAAGCGGGTTTGTTATTCATTAATAACTAGTTTAAAAGAGTTAATGTAAATAAATTACTTCACCAACCCTTTTAGGAGAACGTGTGACCGGATATTTAATAGTTTATTCATAAACTTTATAAAATACCATAATTATCTACTAGTTTTAATTTATTTCTCGAATAAATAACTAAATTCAAACCAAACAAATAATAAAAAAGTACTAAAATTAAAACTAGCTACCTACTTAAAAATAATTAATTAATTAATTTTGTTCGTTCATCTACAACGTTGGCATTCGAGAAAGAATAATTTTCTAGGTAACCGTGTTTAATCATAGACCCTGTCATCATTTATCATTGACAGTAAAAAGAGATAGGTATCTCCTTAAATGCGACACATTGAAAGTTTTACTTACTTACTCTTCTAGCACGAAGACCCAAAGTGAGCCATGGTCTTTGACACGAGAATACGCCCTTTGCTCAGATCTTGAGCGGTCTCTCGCCAGTCGCCCGCCTCCAGAGACATTGAAAGTTTTAGGACGACAAACTAAGCAATGAAACTTACAGCTAGCCATCCTCAGGGAACACGTCTGCTTGTCCAGGGGATACAGCTTCAGGTTCATCGGGCAGGACAGAGTCAACGATATACGGATGCTGTACAGCACGTTTCCGTTCGGGAAGATCCGGATGTAGACGTTGGGCATGATGATGTTGTGGAAGTGGCCCTCCTTCTCGTTGGAGAAGAACAGATCCGGCATCCACACTCGGTTGGCCTCCGTCAGGGTCAGGTACTTGAGACGGCCTGGAAGCGTTATGAAATTCTCCATCAATAGTAGGTATTATCAATGGCACTTTTGGGCATTAAGTTTTCATTATGCGAATGAATTAACGTGAAAATTCATAAACGACCGGAGTATCTCTCTAGTTCGGAAATAAATAATAGCGATCCACTAAAAATCATCAAGTGAGTGAAAAGCTTGGGAAGTCATGCAAATCTTTAGGTGTTTCTGGACAGTACGTCATACGATTGTTTTTGCAAAGTTAGGAATAGAGTTATCATCAATAACTATGCGAGGTAATCTTTGGTAGGTTTGCGGTTTTATGTGGATGACATATTTGTATCCTATTTCCTATACTTACCATGTTAATAGAAATTAATATTTGGATCTTTGGTAGGTAAGTACATTTAGGTTCTTCACTTACCTCCTAAGTTGTTGAATTTCAGTCTTTCATCTAACCATTGCTCTCGGAAAGTCAACTGCACTGAGTATTCCTAAAACATAATTAACATTTGTTTCGTTTCTATTCAATCAAACGAAATAATGTCAAATTCATTTAACATTTGACAGTATTTCTTAAATAATATTCATTGTGACATTGTTAAAACAAAACAGTTGATTATTCTTTTATTTGCGAATTCCTAATGAAAGCTTCTTCTTTGTTAATTAATTAATGTCATAGCATACTATATACTTCAATTGTCTACTTCATTATTCATTTGTGGTAAAGCTTTTGGAACTTTATATTTGTGCATGCTGCCAATTGTAAAGCTGTCATCTACAATGAGGGTGAAACTATAGATACACGTTATGCAGTTTACGTTTAATTGTATCCTCTATTTTCAAATTGTTTACTTCATTTTAATCTATTCAACTGACTAAAAATTCATAGATCATCTAGATAATCTTTTCAATCACTAGATTTGATTGTGAAGGAATGTAACATATATCCTTTACGTCAGGGCCAAGTCAAATGAATCAGTCCAATCAACTAAAACTTAGCTTGAACGTTTAGTCTAAAGGTAACTTGACTAACTTTCAACATGCTGAAACTGACATTTAAATTACTTGAAATTTACGGCACATAAAGTAGCAAGTATATAATACTTATAGACAAAGTCGCTGATGCGTGTAATCCCAGTAAAGTTTGTCAAGCTGCTAAACATGTGAAGGTAGATGATGCTTTTATTGAGCAAGGAGAAGGTATAACGGAAGATAACATCGACGTTGATGGATGCGGCGGGATCATGAATGTTTTAGCCCGGATTGGCTGCCAGCCAAAGTTTACTTGTACCTTCTCCGCGTCACTAATGTAGGGCCGGTGGCAGTTTAACTAATCGACGCACATGCTATACAATTTTTATGACGTTAGTCGGTATTTGACAGCTAAAATGTTCTAAGAATGCGTGCTGTAGATGGAGTACGAAACTTTGCTAGTTAACTTTTAAAATAAGAATTACTTGTTACAGTGACGCAGTGACGAAATATAAATAAAATAACAACGACACCGGAAACGATTTCAATTAAGTATATAACGGTTCACAAAGTCTCGACTCTAGGCCAGTTTGAATTGATTTGAATAACTGGCAACTCCTGCGAGTACGGAGTCCAAATTTATGCAGTTTCGATTGATTGGGAGTGCTTTGATTGCGCGCCTTTTCAGTTCAATGGAAACTGGCCTATGGATTTATATTCGGGACAGCACGAGATGTCTGTTTGATTTAAAAATCACTCACTCTAGTGGAGTCCCGGAGTGCGAGAAGCGAAGCGCATTACTCACCGTCCCGGACACTCGTCGATGGAATGCTTGTTCGTGTTACCTGCATGCAGGTTATCGGCATTTACTACCAAAGGCTGTCGTAGCTGGGTCGTCGTCAACACAACACAGATCCACATCACCAGGACAACGTACATGATACGACCAAAATAGTTTTTATCCTCCTCGCAAACAGAAGAGTGAAGCATGGTGTGAACATAAAGAAAGGCATGAGATGATTGGTGCGGCCGCGTTTCCCTCGACAAGCGTGACCGATTGTCGCTTCCGTATTCAGGCGATGGGTAGGACTGCCTGCGAACAAGTGCTAGGACCCCGTTTATGCTATGTTACACCGTCCGGTGGCAGCGTGAGTGCGCCCAAGTGCTGAATCTTCCGATTCAGTGAACGTGAAGTACGAATTTCTCTCTCGAGTGCGTTCAACAGGATTGGTCCTTCCAACCCGTCTAGTGCGTTCCTTTAACAATTTGTTTGTAATTGAGTGCTCACTACCTGTGCCAATTATCCATCCGTCAGTGTTTTTACAATTTAGATCCGCGTGTTATAACTGAAATTAATTTTTAAAAAATAAACAAAAAATAGAGGATGAAAACTCAATTAGAACGGAATATTTAAATGAAAAATCTTGAAATAGATTTGTGAATGTCAAATTGGAAATGTTAGGGCTTAATAAAATTTGAATAGGTAGAGGTAAGCTGAGGAAAATAAAAAGGGGAACGGCACCGCACCGCACCGTGAGATAAATAACGGGACGTATGTACTTCAGATTGAGTACTGAGGGTCCGTATTGCGAGGGTTCTTAAGAAAACGAACCAATTGCTCATTTCGCTCACACAATGGTTCTTTTTCTATTGAACCGTCGTATTTAACATGAAGTAGGTTATTAATTTGAAATACGTCTATTGGAAAATTGAACAAGGCCAATCAAAATGCATATTGGTTTTTGATTTTCAATAGGTTTCAAGGGAGTGAACAAAATAATATATATAATTAAAGCCCATCTAGATAACTCACGATCAACAATCTCTTGGTCTGTCCAGATAATTTCCTTATACAGATTATTTATATTATTGGTTGTTCTTCCAAGGAGAATTGGTATTTTACTAAAATTAATTCTTGTAAAATTTTCCTTCTGAAAGTTAGTCCATAAATGAAGTCAAGTATAAAACCAAGGAAGAAGAGAATGCAAAAACTGATAACATTCATATAAAAACAAAACAAACATAAGAAAGAAATGGAACACAATTACGATATATTCAAACACGGTAGCTATTGTTATTCAAAGTGCAATTTTGCCAACGACATATTTTTATTAAAATACAATGTTTCTTCATCAAATACCTAATCGAGACGTTTGAATGGCAAAGTCTTGTTGAAACTTTGTGTTTTAATAAAAAAAACGATTATTTGTGTTAAGATACTGCTTTGTTACGTTGAGTCACTCACCATTTTATAATCATCTATTTTGCTGATGGATCGGAGGTACAGGTTGACTCGCACTAACGTGGGAGCGTCGCCTTGGTGACAAAAAATAGCAAATCTTAGACTTTGTCATTACTGTAACACGTAAAACCTACCTGTTCATGTGTTTTTAATAAACACGATTCCTAATAAATTAGTAAATGTGCCCAGATGTGGTCAAATACTTGCTGAATAAATATTTTCATATTCTTATTTAATCGTATGTTAATGTTACTTATGCAAAATTATATACCTATACTTCCCCGTTACGTATCCCTGTTCTATTAGATGAGAAATTTTACCGATTATAGAAATCTTAACGATTAATGGTTGATGAAGTTGATGTTACATGCTTAAATATTGGTGGAAGTTACAGCTGTTTCAACTTTACGAAAGAATTCATTTTTCAAACCAGCTGCTAAAAAAATACACCATCATAAAATGGACTAATCGTATTCTGCAATAAAAGCAAAGTTAGAATATAATCAGTCCACTTTATTAAAAGCTTAATGCCCTCTAGAAAAACCATAAGGACAAGCAGCTGAAAGAAACAAAAATTTATGAACTAGAAAAGACAATAAGTACCTGACGATAAGCGATCAAAACGCTTTCAGATCGAAGAGCGAAGAAACAGATGGACGCGTGGCAAAAAACGATTTTGGTCGGGTACACCAAACTAGATCCGAGGTATAAATGAGGACACATTTGGGGAAAGCCTCTCAAACGAGAGAGTTACCCATTCATTTGACTTGTGACCGCAAACTACTGTACTTAGACTAATGTAGCGTCCCCGAGCACTTACCATAGTGACGTCATCGATCTTTGATATACTCCTGACAAATATATTGACGCTCACAACCGCTGGTCCATCTAAGTACCAAGCAAAATAGATCGGTTCATAAAATTATAAGGCTGAACTAGACACAATGGTTTGGTTGGTGTGGACTTGAAATTACCACCACCTGTTCCTTTGTTCCTTTGGGGATTTTAAGAAAAAAAACGAAGGTTTGAAACGTTACGAAGAGAAAAATAATACAAGTAGAAGAACTATGACCTATTTTAAATGGTATGATTTATTTAAATGGGTAAACGGAAACAACAAAAAAGACTACCGTCTTGAAAAGCGGTGTTGTGTAAAAAGTATACAACAAGATATCAATATATCCAAAAAAATAACAGAGATTTTTGACAGGGCAAAACAATGAATTTAAATAAGGTACGGGTAACAAAAAAATCCATGTACTCGTAGATCTTCCTATGAGTATCTAGAAGGCCATATGTAGACATTAAATTCATATTAAGTACATCAGAAAGCAATAGAAAATGTTTTATAACCGTTGACATGTTCCAGTCAGACGCAAACAAGAAAAGTCGCGAGAATCCGGATATGAACCCGACTGGCGTGAAGCGGAAATTGCCGTTTCTGTACCGTGAAACTTCGTATGGGGCGAAGGGGGATTAACCGGTGTTTTCCACGGCTTAGCGGAACCCCTGAATATTAATACTAACATGACAGACGTAAATACGAATCGATTGGCGGCAAAGTCCGAATCGCGTGTTCGAAAATTGACGTACATTATTTTAATAGAGCTGCATTTTTATCTTGCATTAACCTTTTGTGATTGAACTATGGTAAACTATTTATTCGGCTTTAATAATTGGATAGTTGAAAGCACAGTCACGAAAACCGAAATGAAATAAACAAAATGGGGTATAAAATGTTTGCATTAAAAACAATGTGATCTGAAGGCGCTGAAGGGATGTTCGTTTGCAAAAATCGCGGAATGCTAAAATATGTATCGCAAAAATATGGGACATAACGATGTCTAGACTAGAAGTTAGGTTTATTTACATGATAGGACTAGACTTGAGATAGGCTTTCGTTCTAATAATTTATAACAAATGTCTCATTTGACGTGCAAACTTTACATTGGGAATTGTGGTCAAGTAGGTATACAGTGAGTCTGTAAAAATATTTTTATTTTATATACAACTCTTTTATAATAGTAGTATTTATTATAATACTAAAAGCGTTAATTAAAAGTATGCATATTTAATGGAACGCCGACCCAGTTCTGTTATGAAGTAACATTTACTGGGAATAAAATGAAAAACTATCGTAATAACTGTAAATTACGAAAGTACTGCAACTGAATTTTAAAGTTAAATAAATCAAGAAATAATTGAAATACATGTTTTTACGGCTACTATTTATCTTATCAGTATTATTTTCCTCTTTTTACGCCCGTGGGCGCGGTTCGCCGCCGTTGAGTCGGATTTAAAAAGTATCAATGTTACCACAACAATTTAAGGCGGTGTGAAATATGGTCGGCCGATCGATAGCTTTTGTCGCGATCATTATGAAGACATCGTGACAAATGGTCCCGAACTGAAAGCCTACCGAATCAATTTTACATTACCCCGCAGAATAGCTGTCGACTGTCGATGAATTGGGCCGTTTAGTCGACGATAAGGAAGTTTTATATCATGACTAAAAATGGGCTAAATAATGGTATTGAAATTTCAGAATGTTGTTAATTTATAATTATATAGCAGGCAGATTATATCTAGAGAATGAAAATGAAAATTAAACACTAAATGTGAAGTGCATAACTCGAACATGGTTGGATGTATTAAGCTAATTTTTTTAGACTTTTTAGTGCCAGGACAAAGTATTTATGAAACAAAATTTTTCAAAACCCATCTAGGTAGTTTATCAGTAAAATTGTCTTTAACAAACTAAAGAGATCATCGACATATACTTAAATGTAGTGAAGATACATTCCATTTTTGACAACGAACACCGAAGCGTCATCTTTTCTATTAAATTTTGCCATCGTCTATTCAAGTGATGGTTTCCTTTTTACCGAACTCTTGAAATAAATCCAGACGGTGAATTGCGCTTTTTTAAGGACCGAGGCTTGTAGGAATCCTTTGTTAGTACATGACGCATCAGAAAGAGCTGTGAAAAACGCTTTTCTCGAAGTACCTACTCGGTTGCTCCAAGTGCCAGATGTTCACGGCTTTCTTTGTTAACTCTCATCTCTTTGCAATTTGGCAATGTTCAAAGAATTTGTAAAGACTCGAGACATGAACTTTCACGTTTTAAAACTATTCGAGCATTCTTGCAGGATAAAAATAGTCTATCTAATCTGGCTTCATAAAATTTCTTCTAAAATATTTTTTTAATAAAGCTTTAGTGATTTTAAACGCGTATTAATTTCGTCCTGATTTTATACTACTATCAGACTAATGTGAGTCTATGAAACGTCTGTCATGTACCTAGTAATTACTTCAACCGGTATGGCTGCATGGCTAAGGCCTTTGCCTTTCCCTTCGGGGATGAATGAAAAAAAAAAATTACTTCAACCGGAAAAGGATAGCACGCTATAGACCTACTAATGTATTTGTAAATAAAAAAACACTAAATAACATGATAGAAGTAGGTAAGCGGTTTTCATAACATGCCCTGTTAGTAATCCGTTTCTTCTAAGGAACGCGTATTTTATCGGCTCCCTCGCGCACTTAAGTAAATGCCTTTCTACGCTCCCACAAAAAGCTTCCCAGATGTTTTAACCCTTAACCTAATAATACTTTATGCCGGAAGATATTTTGATTTACGACCCAATATGTTTAGACCAAAAGACCAAAGTATACCTTACCATATCGGTTTCTTTCATTATCAAGAGTATTAAGTGAATGTTCATATAGCTGTTTCCCAAGAGCATCAACATTCTTCTTGAAAATAAAGACAAATTTACTCCCACAGATTGAACAGATAGAATAAAAAAAATCTTCTGGATAAAATGGTTGTCTATTCCAAATCTTTTGGGGGGGGGGGTTGTAACGTACCAGTGCCGTTCAATCCTGAAGGCCGGATGCGCGCATCGTATCGCCCCGGACCTAGGATCTGATCCAGGATCTGTTTCTCCTTCTCCCTGAAGTTTATCTTCGCATTCAAGCATCTGTGAACAAAAATGAGTTTTGTCGCTGAGTCTCAAGATTTTTCGTAGAGAACGAAAGCTGAACCTATCAAATCCAATTACGCGGCATCATTAGTGGTTGAAATGTATGTTTCTGACATACAGTGTTGCCGCGTAATTGAGCTTGATAGGGTCAGCGTTCGTTTGCCAGACTCTACCTAATAAAAAGCACTGTCACTGCTGGCTGAAAAGATCGCAAAACAAAGTTGAAATAAGAAAAAAATATCGTCGCGGTAACACAGCTATTTCTACAAAAAAAATTGTACGAGTAAGGGTCGGTTGAATCAAGCACAGTTGACGGACTCCTGGTCATTAAATATGGCCGCCGAGCTGTCATTCCATACAGAAACGTCATTTTGCCCCACAGTAAAATATTTTTCTCATACATGCAATGAAATATTGATATTATGTTCTTCTTATTAGCCTGGGAAGTATCACGTTTCAGACGCGGCTAGACAAATTGGTCTATAATGAAATTTCATACAAACGTTGCAGGTCGGCAACTCATTTTTTTTAAATTTCCATTTGATATATTTGTGACACAGAATCATGGCATTCCGCCATTTAAAAAAGCTACAAGCAATATTTACTCTATGGTTCGCTATGACATTCTGCCAATACAGCTTTAAAAAAACATGAACCATATATGCTACATAGGTAGCGCAGTTTTATTTATGTAAAAAAGACAAAATATATCATATATTAAATATTATTTTATTTATTTATTTCATTGCATGTTTGAGAAAAGCACCATACATACATCGGCGGGCACGGAAGTTGTCGGCCTCGTAACTATCCGGCCTCACTTCATTCGGCCGTAGATAATACTCGGTCTGCGTCTTCCTTCTTCCCGGCCTCTGTAGTAATGTACTATAACGTTAGAATGAACCCACCCTAAAGTTGACCGTTATGTTTAAAGACTAACCTCAATATGAAAGTACCTGGCGTGTCTTGTGCGTTCGGCCCGATTTCCTGTAATAACTATCCTTCCAAAAGCTAAACGGCGATCGTCAAACAAATATCGGGTTATTATTATAACTGTGACATTACGTTTTGGTAGGAAATAGTACGGCTGCCGTGGGCGGGGTTCGTCGACTGAATAATGAGGTAACATATATTTTTGTCTATTTAACCTCTTATTCGATTTTTTACTGCTTCACTGGGCTTTCAACAAGTCTGGAATATCCCGGAAATGACTCGAGATTTATGATGGATTTTATATTAGTTATTTTATTTTTTTACAATAGAAAGGATCTTTGTAGTACGAGTAGATCTGCGAATAGTTTATATTTAGTTTTCAAATTAGGCTTGAAAGAAAAATCCAGCCCGCATTGAGTAGGTACGTCGAGGTATATTTCCCTACCCGTTACTAGAGATCTTCTACTATGTAAAGTCCCGCGCCTTCACATTTCAAAACGCTTCAATTTTTATTAATATTTAAAAAGCACCACCAACACTCTTTACGCATAGTTGATGGCTGTCTCATCTCGCACACATGTGTTGAGAGTGTTGGTGGTGCTTTTTAAATACATTTTAAATACCGAGCTAGCTTAGTGGCAGGGGTAAGGTGTTTGTCATTCTAAAGTGACAAAGTTTTATGGCACGGTAAATTCTTTTTTTACCCGACTGCGCCAGAAGTAGGGTTATGTTTTTCGAGTGTATGTATGTATGCACATATATTTCTTTGGCATGCTGTGTAGCCTAAATGGCTGGATGGATTTTAGCTTGCGAGGTGTCGTTAGATTCGTCTTAATCGTGAGAGTGACACTGGGTAACATGTCAAAATAGCAAAAACAAAATGGCTGACTTTTGGAGGCATTTTAAACATTTCCAAAATTTTTTATTTGTTATAGCCTATCGAGTGCGGTATCAAAATGAAGGGCTATATGAATGGATCACAAAAAATAAAAAATATATATATGTGAAATCAAAAGTTTGTTTGCAGTCGGGTTTGAAATTTTTGCAAAAATCGAATTATTATACTAATCCCCAATCCCCGAAAATGCGTTTCGTTTTCACGCATAGACAATGTGAGGGTTGCCATTCGTGTAAAAAAGTAAATAACTAACGATGACGTAATCATCATCTAGACCCCCCCTACCCCCCATGTCATCCAAAATAAGCAAAACAGAGACCCCCCCACCCCCTTGGTGCTTACGTAATACTTGAACGGCCCCACTACGTTGAAAAAACTATGAAGTAAAAATGTTTTAAGGTGGAATAAGGATAATACCACCGGAGTCAAAATCACAATTAGTTCGCTTGTGACTTAACATGCTGAAATAACGAATAAACATTGTGTGTAATGTATTACATTTGTTTTGGCAAGCCGTCGGTCAGCGTGCGGCGTGAAATGCCAGAAATAACAAGCCTAAACATAATTAGAATATAAACAGTTTGAAACAGCTTTATTAGTAGATTCTTAATGGATCTTTCTAATTATTTAAATCTCTTCTGACTTGACGATTCAAAATTTTCTTATTTTTTCTACACATACATAATTTTGACGTTTTATGACGAATGTTACCACAGAAATAAACTGCGTCTAAACCACATTACAAACAGTTGAATAAATCATATCACAAATTCCACGTTTGTAACATAAAATACACACAACGGGGTTATGTGAAAAATGGTTTGAGAATGCGAGGGAAATTACGGCGGGCATAGACAAATAGTGGGAACATGCCGTTTGGCACCGCCTACCAGAGACAATGTTATATCGCGAATTCGCGAAGGTATTTCATTGGTATTCACCCACTAAATGCCAGATTATGTTATTCTGCAATTTATAATCGGGTATCAACAAATTGTATTTAAATGCGTGCCGTTTTCACTGTGGCTAAACGATGATAGACATATTGAGTAGTCAATTGTTGGTTTCGTACAACATCTACCTGCTATACCTATGTCTATCATAATACATTTTACCACCATTTCCAAATTTTGATACGCCACGTCTACTTCTTAACATTCTTCTTTGCGTCTTAAAGTGTTTCTATAAATTCAATATCTTTACAAAATAAGTCGCGCTTCATTTAGACCTCTTTAATATCATTCGTAACTGTTTTCAACAGTGATTAATGATGTGCAGTCTCCTCCCATTGCTTCTGAATATTTATTTTGCATTCCTTCCCGCTGCCAGTATTTAACTCCCCTATACAGGGTGGAAAGATCGAATGCCACATAGAAGGCAACTACCTTAAATATATTGTAAATAGCACATACTGTGTAAAGGAGACTTTCCTTTGTTAGACGCCGAAACGGGGCTCATTTTGAACAACTACTTTAGTTAGCAAGGTTTTAGTAAGGTTATTAAATGAATATTGTTTTATTTTGTGTGTTTTAATTTTTCGTTTACAATTTTCATGGCCTTCCGTTATTCTGATTGTATTTGTTATTTAGAGAAAAATTAACCTTATCAGTAACCCTTTCAATCTGCATCATAAAATACAGCACATTATTTTTGTCACATTTGACCGGTTCGAGTCCCGACTGAGGCAAGCGATTTTTCATAAATCCTTAAATGCAGTATTTATTGTTTTTAAAAACAAAGGAAAGTCTCCCTTACACAAAATGTGCTATTTACAATATTTAAGGTAGTTGCCATCCATGTGGCATTCGATCTTTCCACCCTGTATACACGGTGGGTCAGAAAATATGGCAAATAGTTAACCCACAGTATCGGCTATCGGTTCTAAGTATATTGTATAGGTCTTTAATTTTTTTTGAGTTGGTAAAAAAAATAATTGTATATGGGATTGGTTGTGTGAGCGACGCCTGAATCCTATACAAAATAAAATTTTTTACCAACTCGAAAAAAATTAAAGACCTATACAATATGCTTAGAATCGATAGCCGATACTGTGGGTTAATTATTTGCCATATTTTCTGACCCACCATGTAGCTGGAGGGACGTCGTCGAAGCGGACCTGTGGAGCCTCCAAGTCGGCAACTGGCGGAGGTGGCGCAGGACAGGGTACAGTGGCGAAAGCGTGTTTCGGAGGCCAAGATCCATTTTGGGTCGCTGAGCCAGCCTAGTTAGTTTTATCTTAGACTTTAAACGCGCTAATCTTGTATATTTTCTCTATTTATTTATATCCACGCAATCTCAGGAACGGCTCTAACGATTTGGACGAAATTAGGAATGTTGGGGTTTACGGGGGCAACAAATCGGTCTAACTAGGTTTCATATCTGAGAAAACTCGATTTTAGCTATTTTTACCCGAGCAAAGCCCGGTCGCCCAGATACTGAACTACTACTATACTACTACAGCCTATTTGCGTCCCACTGCTGGGCACAGGCCTCCTCTCCTCCTTTCCCAGATACTGTATATTTATTTATTTATTTAAACTTCAATGCACATACAAAATGTAAACAATCGGCGGACTTAACTATTAATAAGTAACTTAATAGTTTACTTTGAGTCTAGTGGTTTACCTAATTTAGTCTATGCTTACGTTCCATTTGACTAAGAAACATTTACTACATTTAATGGATAGAGAAATGTCGCAACCCTCCTCAAGTACCCTTTCATGTTAATTCATTGTATGTAACCGAACTAAACACGTGATTTGGCTCCGCACCGCAGGTCGACCACGAATTCACGCGGCCAGCAGAAGCGTCGAGCGTTTTCTAATTCATAGCACTACTAGAGATCTTCTACTATCTAAAATCCCGCGCCTTCACGTTTCAAAACGCTTCAATGTATTTAAGAAGCACCACCAACACTCTCAACACATGTGTGCGTGCTGAGACAGCCATCAACTATGCGTTGAGAGCTTAGTGTTCGTGGTGCTATTTAAATAATAATAAAAAATTGAAGCGTTTTGAAATGTGAAGGCGTGGGACTTTAGATAGTAGAAGATCTCTACCCTTTCATGTTAATTCATTGTAACCGAACTAAACACGCCGTGAGCCGTGGTGCTGGTGGCCTAGTGGTTCGGCCTACCGCCTCACATGCAGAGGGTCGGGGGTTCGATTCCGGCTCGCACCTCTAAGTTTACTTATGTGCGAAATTCCATTTGAATTGACCACTGCGCTTTTCGGTGAAGGAAAACATCGTGAAAAAACCTGCACGCATCTGCGAAGTAATTCAAAGATGTGTGTGAAGTCCCCGCGTGGGGACTATAGCCCAAACCCTCTCATGATGAGGGGAGGCCTGTGCCCAGCAGTGGGACGCAAATAGGCTGTAGTATTAGACTTTTGTTTTGGTAGAATTATTGAGAATGGTGTGAATTATCTACTGTAAATTACTACTAGGTCTCCTATTTGGGAAAAAAACTTCTACTACAGAACTAAACACGCGATTTGGCTCCGCACCGCAGGTCGACCACGAATTCACGCGGCCAGCAGAAGCGTCGAGCGTTTTCTAATTCATAGCACTACTACTACTATACAAGCCTATTTGCGTCCCACTGCTGGGCACAGGCCTCCTCTCATCGCGAGAGGGTTTGGGCTATAGTCCCCACGAGGGCCCAGTGTGGATTGGGGACTTCACATACATCTTTGAATTACTTCCATATGCGTGCAGGTTTCCTCACGATGTTTTCCTTCACCGAAAAGCTCAGTGGTTAATTCAAATTGAATTTCGCATATAAGTAGAGGTGCGAGCCGGAATCGAATCCCCGACCCTCCGCATTAGAGGCGGTAGGTCGAACCACTCGGCCACCACGGCCACACACAATTCATTGCACACACTGTCACAATCGTGATGGTGCATTTTCAAGATTGGCAAGCTTCGGCATGCATACAGGACGCAACATTATAGTGAGCTCGATATATTGCCGTCCAACTTGCATAGCTGGGTCCTTGTAGAAGTTTGGCAAGACGCACATGACGTTCGCCGCCCCTGCGGTTACCACTTGGCGCCACAGGCGGCAGCGGCTAGCGTTTTACGCACGGACGAAATCTTGACGCCCGCCGCGCGTCAGCAACCGTCGCGCGCAATATGTCAGTAAAATACGCCCAGACCAGCGAAGCGACGCGCGAGGCGTAGGGCGGTGCGTCAAGTGACAAATAAATTGATATTGAGTGATATTGTTTAAATGGAGTAGCGTTGTCTGTCTCGTGCTTATGCACTTCGCATTATTTAACGTCACCTGACGCACCGCTCCGTCCAACGCCTATCGCATCGCGTCTCTGGCTTGTCCCTAGACGAGGTTTAGTTGGCATCATACGCAATGTACTGATAAATAGGTCTCCGCTGCCGCCCGTCGCCCGCAGTCGTAGCCGAGCGGTGCGGCGGTGGCCGATGGCAATCGACACAATGGGGGCTATCGTTTCTTTGCTCACCAGTTGGCGCCACTGTTGACTAAGGTCCAGAGGTATATCTGTCAAAGGCGACTTTATAAGATCGGCGCCGAAACAAAGTTTTCAATCTTGAATCTCACAAAGTTTATTAATTATAAATAACTATCATCATATCGAGTAGCTATGCCGCAATGTTGTGCAGTTTCGTTTTGTTTGGAAAAAATGTTTTTTTTTCAAAGCGTTTACATTCATAGCCAAATAATCCATATTTGCGATAATTTCACGAAGGAGATCAGTTTTCAACAGGTAAATTAAAGAAATTATGATTTATATCAGGAAGCCCGCCAAAACCAGTGAAAAGTGAATGTTATTGGACCTCACGCGACACTAGCGCCTCTAGTGGCAAATTCACACGCGATAGCCCCCATTAGGCGATACGTACGCCTCGTTTGCTTTGCCGTAATTTGGGCCGCGGATTCCGCCATTTTGCTTTTACGTGAAATAACAACGTCAATTATACAGAGTTACAGACGCATTGGCAACCCGTAATATTACAAAATCATACCCTTTGAAAATCAAAAAGCTAAGAATAAATTGTTTTATATATAGGTTTAAAAAAATTCAGGTGTTTTTTCTTGGTAGGCACAGGTATCGCCACACGAGCCACGCACGAGAGATGAGGTGAATGATGATAGCCAACCGACTCAAGTTTCTCTAGAACCTACACCATGCTTTTCCATCATCCCTATCATGCTCTGCCATACTATTTAATTTATACTCTTAACTTTAATTACAATTTTCAGTTCGGTAGATAATATGTAAGTAAGGAATTGCAGAGCTTTTCCCAGCAGTGGGTTACGCATGCTACGCTACGCTACGCCATCAGGCTAAAAATATTTATAAGTAAAGGCTATACATATATATAAGTAAATAAATAGATTAGAACTTAAATTTCCTTCGGTATATGATATCTCGTATATATTCTGAGCCTAGGTTCGAATCTTTCTATCGCGTGCTTTGAATATTGAATGAATAAATAAATCAACGTGTGAATTGAAAATACTCACTCTGAAAGATTTGCGAGGCTCAGGAGTATCAGACAGAAGCAGGCGCATGATGAGACCGGGGCAGCCATCCTCCGGCTGTAACAGAAAACATATTTGAAGGAGCGCAATCTTTATAGTTTCAAAAGTGTACACCAAATCGGGTAGGTTGGGGGAAGTGTCAAACCACTTAAGCTGCTAGTGCTGCTGAGACGGAAGCGCAGCGAAAACGGCTGTGAGGAGAGTGTGTTTTGTTTTGTTGCTTGTCAAATCCGCTGGAAACGTGCGCTCCTTACCAAGGCATTCCACACACAATACACATTTGTATGCCGAGTAGGTTCCATTTTAGTCATTGAAATGTTTTCAAACAAAACACTACTCTATTTGTAATACCTAATGTCTACAGATGGACAAAGGGACTAGTTAAACAGCCGCTAGCGAGTAACATTCATATTGAACACTAACGATAACACTATTTTAATACCTACGCATGTTACCTATTAGCTAAGATTTTATTTACTTCTTGTATTATAACTAACATGTTGTGTTTACCTATAATTAGTTATGCATCATAGCTTGTAAATCTTTCCATGTACATCATCAATGTATCGATGTAATGACTGTTGGTTTACCGAATAAATAAATAAAATAAATAAATAAACATACTGTTTATTGGTTCGTAATGAACGATAGCGGCGGGCGCACACACATGCTTATGTACATGAATTGTAACAACTTAGCTTCTTGCTTGCAACTTAGCTGCCCGCGATTTTGTCCGCGTGGAATTCGTTAACAACATACCCGCGGGAACTATTCATTTTTTCCGGGATAAAAAGTAGCCTGTATGTTGACCAGTGTTATAAACTACCCCCATACCAAATTTTGTTGCAATCCGTCTAGTAGTTTTCGAGCTAAATCCGGACAAACATACAGACAACTTTTCTAATAATCGTTATTTTGTGTTCAGTATCGTATATCCCCTCGAGTAGATAGTTTCCTTTCATTTTTAAGTTTCAGACGCGCCTTCTTCTTCAGACTTATTATTAGTATAGAATATAAGATAGACTAAGTATTGAAATACTTTACAAATGAGTAAAGTACACTAAATAATTACGAATTTAGCGCTGATTTTACGCTGCTAATTTTGTGATCTAAGCCATAAGGTAGAGTAGGGTAACTATTGCCTACTTTAAAATGTGTTTAAGAAAAAAGTCGCAATTAGCAGCAATTAGCTCTAAGTCAGAAAAATCAGCACATTTCTCGCTCACTCGTAGTTCATGCGCTTCCGGTTCGAGCCAAAAGGCGGCAATTCGAAACCCGTCTACTGCCCGTGGCCAGCATGCCAGTGGGATATTCTGTGGCTCGTTTCCAACGACCTGTCGATGACCGGTGCACTTTATTTATAATGCACCGCGCGTGCTTTGACCCACTTCCCGTGGACTTCCCAGATGCCCCCAATTAGGGGGAATTGTCTGTTCAGTAGCCACTTCTGTTGTAAATGGCAATTAGGGTTTCTATTGGGAAAATAGATCGTGTTTTTAGGGTTCCGTAGCCAAATGGCAATAAAGGATCCTAAATAAGTTTTTTGCTAATATTTTGTGAGATATTCGCTTGGTTTTAAAATGGTAAAAAGTGTGCCCCCGCCCTCTAACTTTTGATCTATTTAATTTGGTTTGAACGAAATCGGTAGGTAGCGTAGTTTTTAGATATGGGATAATTTTGAAATAATTTAGGGAAGCTGCGGAACCCTTCATATAAGCGAGTTCATATAATTAACGTGTATCAATTTAAAAAGGTACATAGTACACGAGACATTTAAAACAAATTCCCCGGCATATAGTGAGCCAGTCTGACAGGTGTTGCGCTTGCTAGGCAGTGACTAATTACAACTCTGACATATAGATGTCGTTGTAATTACTCTAGCCCGACTCATAATTGCTTCTGACATGTTCTTTGTCATCTATACCTCTCTTTTCAAAATGTAAATACTCCAATCCGCACTGGGCCTGCGCGGGGACCAAACCATGTTGTGGTTAGAGGAGGCCAGTGCCTAGAAATGTGGTGGTGATGGATGGTCAGAGTCAGGTAAAAAAAAAAAAACAACGGGTTACACTCCGGGAGTGCCGGCAGAAGTGAAAACTTGAATATTAACGTTGTAGAAAGAGAGGGGGATACTTCCTCTCCTACGCCGCGCCGGCAGTCTACTGGCTTCAATGACATTGTAACAGTTCTTCGATCAGGTCACGTGTCCGTCTTACGGTCACGTGATCTGACGCGAGTTTACCATCTTTTTCCCCATCACAAAAATTGCACAGCACCGCTAAAGAAGTTTTCACTTCAAAATTTTTTGATGACAATGTATATGAAATGAAAACGTTTTTTCAGGCAGGTAATTAATAAATAAATAAATAAATATCTTGGGACATTTCAACCATATTGACCTAGCCCCAAACTAAGCAAAGCTTGGAAGCTATGGATGCTAGACAACGATATATATACTTATATAGAGAAATACATACATATATAAATACCAACATCCACGACTCAAGTACAAACATTCGTGTTCATCACACAAAGTTTGCCCCGAGCGGGACTCGAACCCGCGACCATCGGAACAGTAGGTCTAGTGTATTTTTTACACCAAAAATGCAAAACGATGTCACGAAGTTATTCGAGTAAACTATCTCGTCCGTGCAGTGCCTTGTGGACGATGCCGATGGTGCTGGCACAATCCTCCACGCCTGGAAAGACTATTCCTATATCGACTACGTCGCGATGTACGCCTTTTCATCGTCCAGCAAAAAGGCTGGTTTAAAGCGACCGATTGATTCGCACGTCGCTTTGCCTTCTCTATTAATCAGGTACCCACGCTTTGCTCCTCCTCTCAACCACTAGAAATGAGCCATCATAAGGTGGCGTTAGAGTAGGGCGGAGTAAGATACTTATTGTGAACATTTCTGTATTAGGTGAAGGAAAGTTGATCGATGGAGCCTTTCCGTTCTTTGACCGAGACAACATTAGCAATACCTAAGTATCTTCCCTTAAACATCTTCTCTGTAAAACTATCGTAGGAACAGTTCCTCATTGAAAAACATTCCTGCGGCAGCCTAATCGGTATTCCATATACTTTCCTCGCAGCGCTATATCCGGTTTCTTCCTCTAAACTATGCTTGTAAACAACTCCTAAGTCCCAACTATAATATGGTAGGTAACTCTTCAACCGAGTTCTCTCTTTCGCTTCTTGCCCAAATACATACTAGCTCTACTGATGTCATGTAGGAAATACCAGCAATTTTGTAAGGCACTGAAAAGTCCTGCATGCCGCGTGTCTTCTTAATTTTATCTCCATGTTTAGTATCTTCAAAACTGTTCAAACCAAGTTCAAACTATTAGCCTGACAGTGACCTTGACAGATCGAATTGCGTATACTACTGCGTTTCAGTCATACTAAAAGTCACTGGAAAACGTGAACGTTTTCGTTTACTCACTTACTCGCTCGTCACTCATTCGTATTAATCAAAATACACTCGCTAAACCTTGTTACAAAACGTACCGCTAGGGGCGCTGTTCGAGTTTTCATACAATCTTGATGTAAACGCGAACGCGGTCGAGAAGTATTTTCCAGGTCCGAAAAATACACTAGAGGTACAGAAGGCAGGGTCACTACCAACTGGACCAATTCGGCCGTCAATTTATAATTCACACATTTACATTTTACATTAAAATTTAAAATTTACACAATTAAATAGGTAACATTATCTTAGTAACTGGCTGTCAATATAATTTAAATGATTACTAGATGTCAAAAATGCGCTTTTAATACATTTCAAACAGGTAAATACAGAAACGGTTCTTAACGATTTGGATACAATTTTGCAATACGGGGTCGGGGGTGACAAATCGATCTAAGATAACCCAATTCTGTGAAATTCATTTTCACCTATTAAGTGTAAATTTTTCATGACGCGATACTTTTAGTGAAAGAAATAACGCGCGAATTGCATTGAAGTAGTTTTTAACTGAAATTCTCGTATCTTGCTAATTGAGTTGGCGAACGGACGGAAAATTCGTTGGAAAAAATAACAAGTTGCTAAATTAGGGCGAAATTTTTCTAGTACAAAATATATTAAGTTAAAATTATTGTATGAGCTTCTGACCGCGATTACGCTCGCGTGGAATTCGGTTACAGCTTTCCTTAAATATGTTTTCTTCCGGGATAAAAAGTAGCCCATGTCAAATTTCATCTAAAACGGTCTTGCTGTTTAAGCGTGAACGGGTAACAAAGAGAGAGAAAGACAGATTCATCAGTAACGTCACTTTCGCATTTATAAATTCACGGGTTAAAACGGGTCACTACTACTACTACTACAGTACAAACAGCCTATTTACGGCCCACTGCTGGGCACAGGCCTCCTCCTCTCATCACGAGAGGGTTTGGGTGGGTATAGTCCCCACGTGGGCCCAGTGCGGATTGGGGACTTCACACACATCTTTGAATTGCTTCGCAGACTGCACGCATCTTTTCCTCGCGATGTTTTCCTTCACCGAAAAGCTCAGTGGTAAATTCAAATTGAATTTCGCACATAAGTAAACTTAGAGGTGCGAGCCGGAATCGAACCCCCGACCCTCTGCAGAGAGGCGGTAGGTCGAACCACTAGGCCACCACGGCTTCACGGAAAACTGGTCAGTTTGTACCTATATATTGTAAAAGAAGGCTTAAATATTATTTTACAAAGGCGAGCTTATCCCTTTAAGGGATCTCTTCCTGCTAACTTTGGGGTGTGGGAGAGCGGTAATACATTGAACTGAAAAGAGAGGATAGATTAACTATATATTTTCCATGAATATCCGATATCAATATAAATAATGGGTTGTTTCGTTAGCAACAAAGGAAGGGAAAAAGTTAAGGCCGTTCCCTGACCCAGCATCGTCAGATTGCTCATGTAAGATCATCTAAGAAATGTTAAAAGTTAAAAATATGAAGAAAAAAAACACATGTTATATTTGATTATATCATCCTTACATTGACAGCTTTCGTTACACGTTTCACGAAACTTTGCTCGATACAATTTAGTTCCAAAGTAACTTCTAACTCGGACCTTTAGTCCAACTTTATTCTGGTTTATTATATCAAACAGTGTAAAATTAAATATAACATAAATATTATCCATATTACATTGACAGCTTTATAAATGCCATGTTTTTAGACGGTATTTTTATAGAAATTATTAAAACGCGTTAAATACTAACTAAATCGGGCGTTCTGTGCGTAGCGCTTTCTCTTTCACTCGTTGCACGAGTGACTGTGACGGCTGAGCTGGGTATAGGAACGGCCTTAAGTTGAAAAATTGTTCTAATTTTCCATGCCGACTGTACCAACTCATATTTGCTGAAAATGTTTAGATTTTTAGTTCGGGTGGATTACAGCGGTTTCGGCCGCGGCTGAGCGCTCACGCGATACGTCTCACGTGCCAGAGACAAGTTTTAAAAAGTTGAATCACTCTTTTAGTTCTCACACGGTCACTGTTCAAGTTTGTTACGGGAAATTGGAATGTTTTAGGGTTAACTTTGACTTGTCAGGTAGGCAATTACCTGTCTTTCAGAGCAATGCGTGTCAAATATAGCACTAGAAGTGCTATATATTTTTTTAAGGAGTCTTTATGGCCAGTAACCGTTACTGGCCATAAAGTTACTGAGTAACGGCATACCTATTTATTTTAATCCGCTTCAATAAGTATTCAGTTATCATTACTTTTGGATCACCCCTCGTAATACATATTCAACTATTATATCGCAGGACTGATGGCCGATGGGGCAAGAAAGTCCTGGAGTGGCGTCCGCGAACCGGTAGACGAGCTGTCGGTAGGCCTCCAACAAGATGGAGTGACGACCTTGTAAAGGTCGCGGGAACGCGGTGGATGCGAGTGGCACAGAACCGGTCTGAGTGGCGCGCCTTGGGGGAGGCCTATGTCCAGCAGTGGACGTCTATCGGCTGAAATGATGATGATGATGATGAAGACATACAGCAGGCGGTCCTATCGCTTAATAGCGATCTCTTCCAGACACCTTTGGATAGTGGAGATGAAGAAAAACAAACTAGGTTGGTAGGCATATATTATTATGTTTTAAGTTTTAACCATTTGCTGTTGGTATAATAGGGATGACGCCAACTTTTTTTTCCTTAGTCTATCAGGAAGATTATTGAAAAGTATTGGACTCGTATTTTTCCTTTTTTCACGTAATAAAACTTATACGGAGATATATTGAGTTGAAATGTCGCGTGACGTCACGGTTAGGTACGATTTATACCTAACGGTGGCGTAGTTAGCCCCCACTCTCCAACTTTAATGCGTTTTAACTTAGTCATTCTTTGTTAATTTGATAAATCAAAAAATACGTGTCTAATATTTTTTTATTACCTGACTGACGGATTGATTAGAATTTCGACTTCTTCACCCTGTCGTCATCCCTATTCTTTTGAAAAACCAATTTCAGTGAATGAATACCTAGGTGGTATTTATTTCAGGTTTAATTGAGTGTTGCCACCATAAATATTACCTAATATCGCTTACGCCTTTTGATCCAAATTACAGTCCAATTAACGCCGTTTGCGCGCATAACTGTTGAATAATATAGTTATTACCCCAGTTCTGGTATTTTATTCAATTAAGGTCAGTAAAGTTCATTAGGGCCAGCCAGTTCATGAAGTTATTTTTTTTTTATGCAAAAGGGTATAGAGGAAGAAAGGTAATGTTAAATGCACAAACCCAATCTATATGGGGCTATATCCCAACAGGCGCGGATCCACCGTTGTGGGCACTATGGGCATGCCCACAACCCTAAATAGCCTTATAGACATACCTCATGCCTAAGAGTTTTCACGTCACATTTTTACAGCCCAATGAGGTTGATAGTTTCGAACGTCTTGATAAAAAAAAAGATAAGAGCGAGTTAAAATCGCTTGGAGAGGGTTCCATTCGTTGATTATTTTCTATATCATTTCAAATATGTAATACCATAACTAAGAATCATCGTTTTTTTTTCAAAATTTCAGGTCCACTAGATTGAATTCTTTTATTTAGGTTATTGTACGTGTTTGGGTCACTATGTTACTATAAGTATGTACCAAATTGCAGTACTTTCGGAGCAAATTGGCTGTAACAGACACACGAGTGATTCTATAAGCGTTCCGATATTTCGTTTTGAGGTTTGTAATCTTAAAAAGTAATGAAAAAAAAAACTCACTAAAAAAATAAAAACCGACTTCAAACTCCGACAACCTACAAAGTCGGTGTCAATTTCACTATAAGATTGCCATCGGCTTTGGGTCGGTTCACTTGACACTGACTTTGCAGGCTGTCGGAGTTTGAAGTTGGTTCTTGGTTCTTATTTTTTATTTAATTTTTTTTTTCGTCTACAGTTTCCAACATGGGTACGATGGGACGTAAATGTCACTGTAGTCTTTGAAATTGACGTCAAAATTATACACGTGCTAACAAATTTTGAGGAGTTCCCTCATTTTCTCATAGATTCCATCATCAGAACTGAATCAAATTAAAATGGGACCAATCCGGAGGTACCACCTTTTGATTAAAAAAAGAATCATCGAAATCGGTTCATAATTGACGGAGTAATCGCGGAACATACATACAAAAAAAATTAAGAAAAGAACATACCAGACGAATTGAGAACCTCATTCTTTTTTCGAAGTCGGTTAAAAACAGAGACTGTCAGGCCTGCTAGTTTCCGAAAATTGTAATGTTGTGATTTTGCTAAATAATTAAAATATTGTTCCTAGAGGCTCTGAGAGCTGTAGACGTCGCGAATCTATTTTTTTGCATGGCTTGAATCAGTTTTTTTTTTACTTTACAAACCCAATAGCTCCGCCTTTTTAAATTTTTTACGAAAATTGACTACAAAAGAAATAAAAAAAATCGAATCTGGTCACACATGTGCATTTATGATCGATATCGATATAAAATGAAATTTTGGTCTAGAACTGGCTCTTCTAAAAATAGCGACCGTCAACATAGCGTACACCGTAACATAGGTACTATTTGGGTACTATTTATTTGCATAATCTGATCCTGGATAACGTTACGGTGTGTCTTGACGGTCACTAAAGTTTGTTCTTCCCAACCATATAGCAGCTTTACAAACCCTATATTAGGGACCGTAAAATGGCCATTCGAAAATTGAAATGTTTCGAAGAAGACGTATTTGGATAAGCTAATTTTCGCGCCACCTGCATTGTTTGAGTTTTCAAATTTGTGGCAGCTTCCAAACCATTTTATACTTCAGATTTGCTTCAAAAATAAAAAAATAAGTACATTATTTTCCTTATTTGTAGCTACAAATATGGTAAAAAATACCGTTTACGTTGTTTTTTTGGGGCCAGCCTCTAGTACGACTCGCACTTGACCAATTTTCGCACGTGCCCACAACCTTTTTTGAGGGTTGGATCCGCGCCTGTATCCCAAAGCGCTGGCAGCTTTATTTAATCTTCTGACGTGTAAAGGTGCCTGTAAAGCTTCCGTGTCAATACTGTCAATGTCTCCGATCGATCGCTGAGGCTTAATGGCGGCAGACATAGTTTTATCGATATTTTTTGCCTTTACGCCCTCATCACGAGAGGGTTGGGCTATAGTCCCCACGCGGGCCCAGTGCGGATTGGGGACTTCACACACATCTTTGAATTACTTCGCAGATGCGTGCAGGTTTCCTCACGATGTTTTCCTTCACCGAAAATCTCAGTGCTCCGATCGATCGCTGAGGCATAATTGCGTCGACATGAGTTTTATCGATATTTTTTGCCTTTACTTGCTATTTATATTTACTACAAAAATTGTTTGCATTACGTAGGCTCAAATGATTATTTAGGAAAATATAAATAGGAAGTAAAGGCAAAAAATATAGATAAAACTCAAATCGGTCGCAAGCCGCTGCGATCGATCGGAGACATTGACACGGAAGCTTTAAGTGGCCAATTTGCTCAATAAATGATTGAATTTGTCCAAAGCCTCTCGTGATCTGATGATGGTCAGTGTATTGATAAGTAGGTACTATTTATTATACAGGGACCTGGAATCAAACTAATTTTTATGTAGCTTCACCAACCGAGCTTGAAATTGTAACTGGCAACACGTTGAGCGCCAGTGTATCGAGAAATCATGTAGCTAACACAGTCAAATTCGCCAATCGCGTAAAAAGGTGATCTTGGGGCCAAGGTCCCCCAAACAAAAATCCTGAATCCGCCACTGATAAGGTCTAAAAATGTACACATATCAATGAACTCGACTTTACATTCCGTTGTCATTCACGGTACAAAATCTATGCAATACTTAACAAGAACTTTGCAAACACCAAATATCTGTTGTGGCACGCGAGTATTGGATCAGGCCGCCGGAAATGGCCCCGGAAGCGGCCACATTAGCGCCGCCTGCCGGGAAACAGCAAACAACTTCGAGGAGCTTTTAAAAGTTAACCGTTGGAAGTTTCAGTGCTGACTGACGGTTAGTGTTATTTTTAACCGATGGAAAATTGTAGCGTAGTATACCTTAGCTATATGTTGATATTGGATAGATCCATGTCGTGATTTTAATACACAGTGCCTTAACTTAAATAGGTTTGGTAAAATCAAAACTCTTATTATTCATATTTTTTTATTAAGCAAGAAGGAGAAGAAAATATTTATTCAATTAAAACACACATAGAGATCTTAAGTGACTAAAAGGGCAAGTAATTTCAACACATGGGTGTGCAAGGGGCCCGCAATGCGTGCGCATGAATAGGCTCTGACTCAGCATATGTTGCAGTCGAAGGACTACAACGCTGTTATTCTGCCAGGACCTCCTAACGAGACGCGAAAATGACTATTTAGAGCAGATAGTGATGCGGTTTCATGCGATAAAAGCTACAAGAAGCCTCGGACAAATTATCAGTAGTGGGGATAAGAAGAGTTAGATATATCTGTTAAAAGTAACATGAGAAATTAAAAAGTTAATTGTTAATTATTATTAGTTCAGTTATTACAATACAATACAATACAATATACTTTATTGAACACCACACAATCAAGGAACAGTAGACAATATGTAATTACACAAAAAGGTATGGCATACAGCAGGCGGTCTTATCGCTTAATAGCGATCTCTACCAGACAGTTATTATTAGTAGATAAGTTCCAATGCATAATGTTATAAAGTATTAGTAATTAAGTTGGTCATGTATTGTATTGAGGCAGTCAGCCGGTTCCAGAACCAGACTGTCTATGAAGTAAATTTGTGACAAGTTTTTGTTTAAAACTAAATTTTGCAAAGCAATTTCTAATCAGAGGGCAGATCGATTCAGTTCTATGTGGTTATATGTAGAGGTCTTCTCATTGTTTGAGATGTCGTATCATACAAGCCCAAAGAAATTAACGACGCTAAATATGTTTTCGCAAAAATCTTTAAAATACAGTTTCCTTCTATTCGACGAAGACTCAGCTTTTCGATGAAGGAAAACATCGTGAGAAAATCTGCACTCTTCTGCGAAGTGATTCAAAGATGTGTGTGAGTGAAGTCCCTAATCCCCCACAGGGCCCGCATGGGGACTATGGCCCGAACCCTCTGGAGATGAGGGTAGGCCTGTGCCCAGCAGTGGGACATAACTAATTACCACACCCTATAACCTATGCTATTGTGATAGTGGTGGTCCAAGTAAAAGACATACATTATTATTACTTAGTATTTACAAAAAGGGACGACCGCCTGGTTGCAGTCGGGTATAATATGTTCTCTATTTGGAACAAAATACTCATTTGACCAGATAACACTCCACCGAAGATACGAATGACAAAGGATGTTCCTGTAAGCAGGATGATCTCGTTCATATTAAGTAGGTGTCTTTCCTCGAGGTGACCGATCGTATTGTGCAATCTGCCAATTGATGTAATAGTATAAGTGACGCCTGCGCTCTGCGCGTGCTCATATGCAAGATTAGTGGGTTGTTCGAGTTTGTTCATAGTTTAAATTATTTCAAATATCGTTGGAGAATTTTTATAACACGCATTATAAAAGATGTCACGTCACGTCACTCTATGTTCAAAACTACGTAGATTACAGGAACAGATAAGACAAAAAATACACGCCATTCTTTCATCGCCACAATCAATATCTCGAATGAACAGTTTGAACTGAAACTACCACAGATAATAAATATTGTCTCCACTATGCAGACGTCATTTTACCGGCCACTTTGAACTGTTTAGAACATTAATCAGGGTCCAGTCCATGAGTCCATTTGTCATGCGTCTAACGCGAGGATATTTAAAGGTGTCGTTTATTTTCCTTTGGAAAATGTTGGCGTGTCTAGAAATCAGCAAATAATACATTGATTACATTACATTTATTGATTACGTTACGTACATAGGTATATACATAGCTTTTTTAATACGAAACTACTCGTACTTATTTGTATAGAGACAGATATCACTGACTACAGTGATATATATATACGTTTTTATTTTAATCGTAAAACTACGAGAAAATAACCTAAAAACTTCTGTATTTCGAATTTTATAACATGATCCAATCGTTTAATTAACTAGTAGTAATAAATATAGGTACACGTTTAGACACGCAAATTCAGTTTCAATACAAACGTTACAATGGAAAATATTCCTAATTAAAAAAGCGGCCTTTGCTAGCTCTAATATCTATAGTACTATAGTAAATGTGGGATAGTTGCCATACTTTTTGAAAAAGGTGAATAAAATACAGAAGATAAGAATTTAAAAATCTTTTAACACATCTTCTGTATTTTATTCACCTTTTTCAAAAAGTATGGCAACTATCCCACATTTACCCTAATCTGTCGCGGCGTAAATATTTTTTTCGCAATAAATCACAATACGTCCATTTTAGCGAAGTGTTTGTTATTAACCAGAGGGCGGAAAGGAGTAATCTTACAAATAAAAAAAGAAACGTAAGCGTTAAATTTGCACAAGTCGCTATGTGCACATTTGGGCATCTATCCTCATATCGCATCTATCCCACATTTACCCTATATTAGATTTTAATTTAACGGCAAAATGCGCGACTGGCAAACTTTGAAATGCCATCTTATAGAGGATTGGAAAAACGCCAACCTGATAAATGACTATAGTTAACATGTGGAGTCGCCGCCTTGTCAATTGTACAGTTATTTCTTGGCAGCACACGTTAAAAAGTTCGTACGTTACCTACCTACGTGAAATTGCGTAAACTTTAAGCGTGTTCCTAAATGACTAGCTCATTGATGTGTTTTTTTTTATGTTACATTGTAGGCAAAAACACACACCGGACACTGCTTTTTGGACGGACCTTGCACCTAGTCCTACCACTAATGTTATGGGTAAGTGTAAGGTAATAAGGACATACTATAGATTTACACCAAATTGACTTGTTGACGAAGTAACTATTTATTTATTATTATTAATGATCTGTGCACGTTGAAAGCAAAGTAGAGCTGTACGAGTGTCACTTCAAATTGGTAGGGACCACATTTTCAATTTCACTTATTTTTCATTAGGTAGATAGAGATCTTCTACTATCTAAAGTCCCGCGCCTTCACAAGCGTTTTGAACGCTTAATTTTTTTCATTATTATTTAAAAAGCACCACCAACACTCTCAACGCATAGTTGATGGCTGTCTCAGCACGCACACATGTGTTGTTGAGAGTGTTGGTGGTGCTTTTTAAATACATTGAAGCGTTTTGGAATGTGAAGGCGCGGGACTTTAGATAGTAGAAGATCTCTACTTGACTCGAATGCCTGCCCTAAAATATGCCTTCTAAAAAAAACTTGTTGTGTGTAATTCGAATCGAGCCGTTACCAGTTTAGATTAGTTTTCTCGACTGATTAGCCGATTACAGTACTCAAGAAGTGAAAAACATCTGAGAAACTAGTTTTGGGCAAAGAAAGCCCTGATTAGGTATCCATATTAATATTATAAATGTGAAAGTAACTCTGTCCGTCTGTTTGTTACCTCTTCACGCTTCAACCTGGACCGATTGAGATGAAATTTGACATGAAGATAGTTGGGGTCCCGGGAAAGGACATAGGCTACTTTTTATCCCGGGAAACGCACAATTCCCGCGGGAACGCGATAACCGAATTCCACGCGAGCGAAGTCGCGGGCAGAAGCTAGTTTATTATATTTGAATACATGGTATGTTTTTAAAACCAACTACTACCTACTTTGTTTACTCAATAGTTCAATCGTACCTTTAAATCAACCACAAATCCAAATGGCACTTCCTTAAAACTGCACTATGTAATGTTACTATTTATAAAGAACTGAAATGCAGCGAGAACTTGCCAAATGCATTTCTATAAATAACTCTCCACTGCTAAAACGGAACGGGATTTGAGAAACATGAAAATTGTCTTTGGTACTTCTTTTCGCGAAGTTTAAATTTGGATGTCGAGTACCGACCACCGCGGCGGCGAGTCTGTAACTGGCCAGTTAGCTCGCGGCTGAATGAGGTCGACCTTTGGCTCGCTACGGGATTTCGCGCGCACTCGTGTTTGCATCTGACATTTTAAACTTTCATGTGATTGGAGTAAACTTTTATTGAATTTCAATTGACGTTTCCATACTAATTGGCTACACTCGTACACTTAAACTCAGAGTGCGTCTCCAGAAATGCGCAGCTCGCGAGCTGCACGCAACCGGCGCATGACTAGAGATCTTCTACTATCTAAAGTCCCGCGCCTTCACATTTCAAAACGCTTCAATTTTTATATTATTATTTAAAAAGCACCACCAACACTCTCAACGCATAGTTGATGGCTGTCACAGCACGCACACGTGTGTTGAGAGTGTTCGTGGTGCTTTTTAAATACATTGAAGCGTTTTGAAATGTGAAGGCGCGGGACTTTAGAAAGTAGAAGATCCCTATTCATTCGCGGCACATTTGCACGATGCACCTTTAATAAAACTTCTTATACCCACTCAAGCTTTCTAAAATTGCAAATAAATGAACATTGAATAATAGGAGAACAGTAAGATAATTAAAAATAACTGAATAAAAAGACAGTGAAAATATTCTGCAAGATTTTATAAGAATTCGTCCGAAAAAAACAATCATAGCTTGAATGGAGGTTCTTTAATTAAGTGGTTACAATAGAAGTGGTAATTACAAATTAAGACTTCACGATTATCAAAGATTTCAGATTAATTGTGGTCTCGTGTTGAATAAAAACCGGCCAAGGAGCGAGTTAAACTCGCGTGGAGAGGGTTCCGACCCTTGATTATTTGCAATGTCGTCATTTTCAAACCGTTTCCCAAGATAAGCTTCTTTATATGATAGATTTCAAATACCATGGACTTTTTAATAATTTTCCCGTAATCTATAGGTCAATAACTATCCTCCGTATTTTTCCCAAAATTTTAGGTCCAGTAGTTTCGGAGATAAGGGGGGGGGGGGGTACTTTCATAGTTCTAAAACTTCATTAATATTTTTTCAAATTTAGGGTCTATGTTTAAAATTCATTTATTTTCGTTACACGTCCGTCTTTGGGTCACAAACTTACATATACGTACCAAATTTCAACTTAATCGGTCCAGTAGTTTTAGAGAAAATCAACTGTGACAGACGGACGGACAGACACACGAGTGATCCTATAAGGGTTCCGTTTTTACCTCTTGAGGTTCGAAACCCTAAAAAGTTTTTGAATCATCATCATTATCATCATTTATTTTTTATTGAGTCCGCGTAGCACTTCGTAGCTGCTACGCGTAGCACTTGAAGATAGCTGCTTGCTACACGTTTCTTAGCTAACACTGACCCCTCTCACTTTTAACATTGCATATTCAATGTTTTTTACGTCACCCATGGCCGTAAAGTGTGATTTTCTGCCCGCTACGCGAAGAGAAAATCTCACTTCTTGGCCAAGGCAAGACGTAAAACTTTTGACAAACCACGGGCGGTAATTCGTAAAGCCCCAGATCGCATATTTATGGCCCCTTACCTTCGGTTCGGGCCACAGAAACCTGCGATCTGGGACATTTACGAATTCACCACCCTAGGTGTGTACTATTTCACTGCGTGGATTGTTTGTCCACTTTGAAGCAACTTTATTTTTTTATCTGACCTGTATTTAAATTTAGAATATGACATAGGAATCACATAGGCTACTTTTTCCTCTATAAATGATTGATTGATATTCCTGCGAGATCGGGGGACTTCATCGAATAGGTAACAGTTTTTAACTTCCGACGCAAAAAGAGAGGGGCCGTTATAAGTTTAACGTGTCTGTTTGTGTATCTGTCTGTGGTATCGTAGCTCCCAAGCGAATGAACCGATTTCCGTTTACTTTTTTTTGTGTCATAGATATTTTTATCCCGAGTGTTCTTAGCCATGTTTCATTAAAATCTGTTTAGCCGTTTGAAGATCATCAGCTCTTCTCTAGTTGATGAGGGGATCTGACTAAACTTCCTTATGTCCGATCGATTCTAAATTTGGTACCGTGTTAGAGATCTTCTACTATCTAAAGTCCCGCGCGTTCACATTTCAAAACGCTTCAATTTTTTCATTATTATTTAAAAAGCATCACCAACACTATTAACGCATAGTTGATGGCTGTCTCAGCACGCACACATGTGTGGAGAGTGTTGGTGGTGCTTTTTAAATACATTGAAGCGTTTTGAAATGTGAAGGCGCGGGACTTTAGATAGTAGAAGATCTCTACTTCAATGATATTGAAAGTATATGGTAAAAGTACCCATGAGTCGGGGGGTTTTTTTAATTTAAAATTTTACTTTTGTTTAAAATATACATATGTAACGTGTATAGGTACGTAATTATTATAATTAGAAATCAAAAGCTCGATGGCTCGGCCGACCAGAATTACAGTATAAAAAAGAAACCTTAATACTTATACCTCAAGGCCCTTTGTTACACGGGCCCGACGCCCCGGGGCCTTTATTGTAATAAGCAGGCTTAAGTTACCGTAAATCATGTTCTGTAATTTACATATAATTTATTGTACGAATGTCTATAATCTAGGGCTTTTGTTTGTCTTTGGTGGGAATTGTTCGGTACACGTTTTTAATTCAACCTAATTCCTACCTCATATGTATATAAAAACTAGCATCCGCCCGCGACTTTGCCCGCGTGGTACTATGCGTTTTTCCGGGATAAAAAGCATTCTTTTCTATGCATGTCCTTTCGCGGAACTCCAACTATTTCCATACCATATTTCATCTAAATCGGCCGAGCTGTTGTGAAGAGGTCGAGTGAAAAGGTAACGACAGATAGAGTTACTTTCGCATTTGTAGTATTAGTATTAGATTTACTTGGTATCCCCCAGATACTATTTCGTTTATTTTATTTCATTATTGCTTTTAAAAGATCTAGTTATTTATATCTCGGAATTCATTCATAAAGAAAGAGAGAGACATTAAAAAGTCTCAATGTATGTGTTGATAGACAGACAGCCTAGGCAACGTAGCACATGCAACAGGACATATCAATGAGCTGAGACAAAAGCATTCTAACTTCATCCAAAAAAAATCAACTATCCATTATTTTAATTTAATTCTACTCGCAAAACCTGAAAATCCTTACCACAACCAGTTCTCTTTTCAAAAACCTCGCATGCCGTCCCTAGTCATATTTAAAAAAAGATTGCCACTGCACTTTTTTTTAACTGCACATCGCGTGCGTTCGGATACGCGCAACAGCGGAACTGAAGGGTCTTTGGTCTCGTTATGCCATCATCGGTACGTCGCGGCGTGACGTGCGTCCGCTCGCGAGCCGGGCATGGGCGCGACTACCTATTGATCCAGTCGCGCAGCCTCTGGACCGAAAGCTGATATAAATAGATACGTTGATAACTTTATTTAAAACGCTCTAAATTTTCGACAACGTTTTGGGGAAATTTTGGGGTATTATCTAATTATTTCAACCTACCTTAATTTCGAGCTTAGTGCGAAATCAAATGTAAGCAAGAGGATAAGTGGCATAAAGGATGACTTCGTTTGAATGTCCTGAAGGTCGCGCGTTCGAAGCCTGCGAGCCAAACATTGTTTAGTGGCTAGACCAAATAGTTTGTATTAGGGACGTCACTCCCTAATACAAAAATCTACTCGAAGAATACATCTTTGAATTAAGTACTTCGCAGATGCGTGCAAGTTTCCTCACGATGTTTTCCTTCACCGAAAAGCTCAGTGGTCAATTCAAATTGAAGTAATTCTAAGATGTCTGTGAAGTCCCCAATCCGCACTGGGCCTGCGTGGGAACTATTTAGCCCAAACCCTCTCGTGATGAGAGGAGGCCTGTGCCCATGCAGTAGTACGTGGGACGCAAATAGGCTGTAGTAGTAGACTTTTGTTTTGGTAGAATTATTGTGAATGGTGTGAATTATCTACTGTAAATTACTACTAGGTCTCCTATTTGGGAAAAAAACGTTTTAGCTATTTTCACCCTAGCTAAAAACTCGGTCGCCCCAAGTACCTAATTTTTTAGTGAGACCTCTATTATTAAGGTCACTTAGTATCAGCATTATTTTGCTTTAAAATCTTGATACGGTTACAAAAGAACTAACTTTAAGACTTATGGCCCTTCCCTGACCCAGCATCGTCAAATTGCTCATTTAAGATCATACTTTTCTAAGAAATGTTAAAAGTTAAAAATATGAAAAAAACATATGTTATATTTGATTATATCATCCTTCCATTGACAGCTTTCGATACACGTTTCACGAAACTTTGCTCGATACAATTTAATTCCAAAGTAACCTCTAACTCGGACCGCTAATCCAACTTTACTCCAGTTTATTATATCAAACAGTGTAAAACTAATTATAACACAAAAAATATCCATATTATATGCATACATCGACAGCTTTATAAATGCCATTTTTTTAGACGATATTTTTATAGAAATTAAAACGTGTTAAAAAGTAACTAAATCGGGCGTTCTGTGCGTAGCGCTTTCTCTTTCACTCGTCCCACGAGTGACGGTGACGGCTGAGCTGGGTCTATGAACCGCCTTATTGGGCTACAGCTCTTCTGTCACTACTACTACTACTACTACCTACAGACTATTTGCGTCCCACTGCTGGGCACAGGCCTCCCCTCATCTTGAGAAGGTTTAGGACATAGTCCCCACTCGGGCCCAGGGTGGATTGGGGACTTCACACACCTTTGAATTTCTTCGCAGATGCGTGCAGGTTTCCTCACGATGTTTTCCTTCACCGAAAAGCTCATGGTAAATTCAATTTGAATTTCCCACATAAATAAACTTAGAGGTGCGAGCCGGAATCGAACCCCCGACCCTCGGCATGAGAGGCGGTAGGTCGAACCACTAGGCCACCACGGCTTTTTTCTGTCACAGTACTGCATAATTGGCCTTTTACAGTCAAATGGCAGATTCATCCTTCCAGAAGGGAATGAGATCAAAGAGTCCCGGGCTTCCCGACCCGCGCCCTTTTCCCGTAAGCATTGTTCCCTTCGGAAATTGATTGAACACGTCCGTAATGTAACGTAGAGAATTGGCATGAGAGTCGAACCCAATATACTTGGTCTAGGTGTAATGAAATGAAATAAGTTTATTTGCGTTAAGTGTGAGTATTTATAAAGATGACATATTTTGTATCAGTTTGCACACTTAGCTGCGTTCAGTATGCAAAAAATATTATGATCTGATAGCTAAAAATTACAATTTATTATAAATATAATTTCCAGTTTGTGATTGACCTCTAAAAATTCTAAAAACATGTGTTACTTATCCACGTGAAAATTCTCACCGGCATTTCTTTAAAGAATAAATAGCAGTGCTCGCACTGTTGTATTCCGGTAGGGGGTTAAGGCAGCCGGTGAAATTTCTGGCACAGAGGCATTCCATCTTAGGCCTCAGGGTAGGCAACGCATTCGAGATCTTATGGTTTCTTAATGGGGGATCATAGGATTTCGGTGTCCGTGGACCGCGGTGACCACTTACCATCAGGTGGGCTGTGCGCTCGTTTGCCTATACCATAGGTATAAAAAAAAATAACTTAGGGATAGGATCTTAATGGCCATGGCATGACAATTTCATATCCGAACAGTGCGCTCTTGAACTTAGGTACAGTCGAGTTCGCCAATATGTAATAAGGGTCAAAAGTGTTTACATATTAATGGACTCGACTGTACAATAGGTACCTATTAACAATTTAGTCGCATCCTTCTTATAGGTTTCATCCAAGATTTTTATCCTCGATCGACCCTCTGCTTGAGCAGCGACATAGACAACTACTATACCGCCACGGATTTCTCTTCAGATCCGAAATAGGTAGGAATTCATACCAAAATTACTTACCGTTATACTATAATATACCATACTAAAAAGCCGTGGTGGCCTAGTGGTTCGACCTACCCTACCGCCTCTCATGCCGAGGTCGTTGGTTCGATCCCGGCTCGCACCTCTAAGTTTACTTACGTGCGAAATTCAATTTGAATTTACCATGAGCTTTTCGGTGAAGGAAAACATCGTGAGGAAACCCGCACGCATCTGCGAAGTAATTCAAAGATAAATAAATAAATATCTTGGGACATTTCACACATATTGACCTAGCCCCAAACTAAGCAAAGCTTGTACTATGGGTGCTAGACAACGATATAAATACTTATATAGAGAAATACATACATATATAAATACTAAACATCCATGACTGGAGTACAAACGTTCGTGTTCATCACACAAAGTTTGCCCCGAGCGGGACTCGAACCCCCGACCGTCGGAACAGAAGGCCGTCGAAGATGTGTGTGAAGTCCCCAGTCCGCACTGGGCCCGCGTGGGGACTCCCATACCCTCTCATGATGAGGGGAGGCCTGTGCCTAGCAGTGGGACGCAAATAGGCTGTAGTAGTAGTACCTAGTAATATAACATACCATGTGATTCCCCGAGGGACGTTGTACGTACTCTACCGTTGACAGGAGCCCTAGGAAATTGCCGACTGTCAATATTGGTCCCCGCCTAATGACAACACGCGCCGAGCTGTTGTTCCTACGGGATAACGAGCATTTAGCTGAACACGATATTTACCTAAGACCGGCGAGGGTTGCTTTATTGCTTTACTAGCTTCTGTCCGCGACTTCGCTCGCGTGGAATTCGGTAATGGCGCTCCCGTGGGAAGTATGCGCTTTTCCGGTATTAAAAGTAGCCTATGTCCTTTCCCGGGCCCCCAACTATCTCCATGCCAAACTTCATCTCAATCGGTCCAGCGGTTGAAGCGTGAAGAGGTAACAGACAGACAGACAGAGTTACTTTCGCATTTATAATATACTAGCTTCTGCCCGCGATTTCGCCCGCGTGAAATTCGGTTATCGCGCTCCCGCGGGAACTATTCGTTTTTCCGGGATACAAAGTAGCCTATGTCCTTTCCCGGGACCCCAGCTATCTTCATGCCAAATTTTATCTCAATCGGTCCAGTGGTTGAAGCGTGAAGAGGTAACAGACAGACATCGTTACTTTCGCATTTATAATATTGGTATGGATTTATGGTGTGGGTTTTGTGAGTAGCTTTTTGACAAAGATCGAGCTGGTGGGGTGTATGATTCGTTAATTGTCACTACTGCATTCTACTGAAGTAATAGTACGTATAATATCGTCTCTCTAATGAAATGATTCCGTGAGCAACCTCAAGCCTATTTTCACTAGTAATTTTAACAACTTCCGCAAGTTGTAAGAAATTATTAAAATTGACTCATGAGGGTATTTACACACGTAATTTTACCGTAAGTTACTCGCATAAGCGACTTACCTACGTAGGTAAAACTTACCAGTGTAATTCCGGCCTATCATAAATCTATTACAAGCTTCCGCGAGTAAATCCTTCGTTACCTTCAATCCTTCTCTAAACTTACTTTAATCGATTTAGTCTCTAGTAAGTCGTGGAGCTGCTAATTGAAAAAGTTACAAAACGGTGACGTGATTTACGTACTTTCAATTTAAAATTAAAACGTTTAAATTTCCATTAGAACCGATATCCTGCTCTCTTTAGGTAGCTGTTGATTATTATAATGTTAAGGGTCTCTTTCCGGACGCAAAAGGATTTCATTGAGACGCTGTGGGGAGCTGATAGGGAGCGTCAAAACGTCACGGAGTTGAGCTAGGTGTTAGAACATTAAACTTTTTAATCTAGCGACTTAAAGTTCGGTTACAACGCCGTGCCGCTTTGACGGAGCTAATAGAGACATCCCCTTTCCCTGTTATGTAACGTTTCGAATACAGCCACAATTGATCCAGTAACCTTGTCGTTTGAAAGTATGGAGTAGTAAGCGCGAAATCCGGTAGTTCTGATTTTTTGCTGGCTTGTTTATGTTGTTGGCCTAATGTATAATCCAAGTTTGTGACTCCGAGCGCCGAACGCCACTTCGTCAAAAAAAAAACGACAATATTTCGGTTGTTTTTCATATTTTGGCGATTTTGGCCCTAAAGGACTAGTTTTTGATACTTAGTTTTTAAAGAAGACTAAATTTACTATGATGTGAGACTAACCGTCCGTACCGTACCGTCTCTGTGTGTGTACCCAATAGTTTCTGAGATAAAGCTTTTCAGAATTCATATTTTTTCAGAACTTCGCAATATTTTAGAAGTCTCTCGAACCGCTCTAACAGTATGTATTTCCAATTACCTCCGACGTAGTGTCCTAGTGCAGCGTGTAGAGTCACGAATTGGAGTCACCTGTAGCATTTTTATATCCTACTAGCTTTTGAAGGCGATTTCGTATGCGCATAATCATCAACATTTAAATTCCCGTTTGTCCCGTTCCCGTAAGAATTTCGGAAAATCCTCCCGTAGTATTTGAAAATTTTGGAACTGGAGTGTCGATTTTAAGATGTTTAAACACAGCTAAATCTGAGTAAGTATTATTATTACCTACTCAAATAGTTGGGGAGTTGAATAAATAAAAATAATAAGGATGTCAAAAAACTAAAGGGATCGTCAAAACGTCACAGCGCTTTTTAACTTTTGAAAACTAGCTACGTAGTTCGGCTTCACGCCGCGCCGTTTTGTCGTCGTTCCTAATCCTTTGCAAATAATACATAATAGAATAGGTAGGTAGGTCACTACGTATGTAAAGCTTTAGTAATCATGTAAAATAATAGTCACAATCAGTTATATAATTTATTGCGTTATGTGGGTTACAAAAGGTCTTAAAACTATGACATGCTCCAACACAAATCCGGCAATAAAATTATAATGCGTTCTTAGTTCCAATCGATAGCCCTTTAATTTTTTTTTTACCCAGCCAATCTCCACATATCTATTGAAAACTTTTCGAAGTCTATTATTCAACATAAACATTTCAAATGCATTTGAGACAATAAAAGGAATTTGTTTACGTACATTCTTTCCAATAGGCGATTTATTCAGACGACATAGGTAGTCGCTAGCACCATCTATGAGCTTCAAGGGAACTAGTTTTTAATTGAAGATCAGCGCCATCTCTTGATCACTTACTAAAAATAAATAGAATACCTATAGAATTCCTATCAGTCACTTTAGTTGTGTTGTGATGTTATTTGTTTATTGTTAGATTTTACTAGTAATAATATACCTAGTTTTATGATTGGCTTCATTATTTTCTACTTTATGGTGATTACATTTTCCTATTTATTTTTACAATCGTTTAGTTAAGTATGTCTAATATTAATAGGTAGGTACGTCACTGGCGGCAGTCGGTTTCAAGCGGTTATTACATTCTTTCAAAAAGTTTTATTTTCGTCATATGTTAGTAATTTGCTAATTTGGGTTGATATGATATGGTGTACATTTGTTTTGATACGGTTTTAATTTTACGCCAAGTTTTTAACGTAACGCACCTTTCTAAGTATCTTCACATGCCTCTATCACATCATTAATAATTAATAATTTAATTACCTACGTTTTTTCCATACCAGCGTCATAACAAGATGGTGAAGCCATGTTTCAATAAACGTCTGTCTACTGCTCTAATAATATTAATTTCGAGTTAAAATGGCCAAAGTTTAAGGTCGCAGCCTTAAAGTATTGAAATTAACATCACAGCCCAAGAATATCTAAGTGGGACGTTATCTATATGTGAATAATAAATACAAATTTCTATTTCTATAAGTACATTAAGTATTTATACCCATTCAAACTTAACTCGAAATGAAAGGGACGGAAATATATGATCAAACATTATTGGATTAACTTTAAGTAAACTGTCTTAACTTTTGCCTACGATAGGAAATAAGGAAAGACATTTGGCGACACTAAATAAGTGTAAAATAATAATATTACAATGATACTTATCCATAATATTTACCCAAAAGTTAAGGCAGTTTACGGTCCCTCTTTTAGCAGAGTTGAAATGAATAAGGCATTCACTGCCACTTCTTTCTCCGAACTTTCGCCAGGTGCCACATCTGTCATTAAGGGAACATTGCAACTTGCAACGCACATGTGCGTTCAAGGCACTGCGGGAAAGTCAGCAAAACGCATACATGCGTCGGTGGCAGTGAATGCGTTAAGGAATGAAAAACAATAATGACAAAATTCAAAATGGCGTTTGCTGAACAAACGAACACAGCTTTAGTGATATTTGTTAACATTATTTCGTGATTGCGTGCATGTAAAATATTTAAGTTAGTATAGAATATTCAAAGTGTGTAGAGTTTAGAGCAAAACCCAAAACAATGAATTGGAAACGTTATTAATAAGTAATTAGTTTATTTTACAATTGACGTGTTATGATTCGGTGTTAAAACGGTTATAAAACTTACAAATTATTATGAAAAGGTGTTAAAGGTACGACATTTAAGAGAGTATGATAGTTAGTTAATGACCTTAAAGAAGAGTTCTGTACAGTGAGCGACACAGGTGTAGAAATAGCAGGCCTATTTACACGTTGCCTATGGTATTTCACAAGTTATCAAATGGGGTTCCCAAAATGGTCAGCACACATTCTTTATCTTACTAAAGTGCACTTTTCCGGCAGTTAAGATATACACGACCCCTATAACTTTCTATACTACCTACGTAATGATTAAAATTTATTCATAAATTCCTTTTGTCTTATAGACGACCACGTATCCGAACTCTACAAAATACTATGCTTTCTTACCGCGTACTCCGCCGACTACTTCTATGAGTCTATTAATAATGTTAATAATGGACTCTGTGCTTTTGGTGAGAGAGTCGAGCTCAGTTACAATTATCTAAGTTAATATGACCCTTAATATTTTCTACATTCACACACTCAAACATCCGATAAAAATTACTTAAAACAGCACGAATTTGAACGGCATTTTTAATGCGATACGACTTCAAATTGCGTGCAGTTTTCGGATAACATTCTGAACTTACTACTTACTGGAAGTCTCAGTAACTGGAGGTAAAATTATCGAAAACTTTTTGAACCTACAGTACAGTTCGAATCGCCGCTACATACATACATTACCGCTTGACAGGTTTTGGTTGTGAGGTGACGTAGTGTGTTATTTTATATCATACATACTCGTCGTTATAACAGTAGTCATCAGAACAATCATCATCAATATCAATCGGACACCGCACAGCTGACTTGGATGACGAACCTGGAAAGGACCATCAGGCCCACTGCTGGCCACATCACAAAAAGATCCTAGAAAGGACAGCGCACTGAGATGCCTGTTTACTACGCCGAGAGTTTCGACTCACTTCATTTGTTTCCGGTATTGTCCTTAAGTCAAAGCGTTGTATAGCCGACTGCGTCAAAAGGAGTCTTATGTTTTTCATAAGTACCTATGTAGGTAATTTGGTACGCTCCGTAGCCCTTCGAAACGACTTGATATAATATGAATTGAGCGGTGTTTGAATTGTAAAGGTGAAACTGGGTGGTTATAACCTACTTATTGAAATTTTAAAACGTTTGCAATTTTTCTCGCAGTCGGCGTTTTTCAATAATGTATCTAACTTACTCCTTGAAGGAATTTAGGGACGGTTGATTCAAACCGTCCATTAAATTTACCGTTAACGTTAAATATTTTACTATGGGAAAAGATGACGTTTCTGTATGGAATGACAGCTCGGCGGCCATATTTAACGACCAGGAGTCCGTCAACTGTGCTTGAATCAACTGACCCTCATTGCGTTACAATACTATTTGGGAGTGAAGTGTGGAAGAGGTTGCGAGGACGCAGACGCAAGCGCTTTTAGATGATATACGGCACCACGATGGCCGCGGCCACGTTCGTAATATAGTTGTTTATGTTATCAGTTCGGGGGAGGGGCGCGGGGGGTGGCGCGGACGCAGACACAGCGCGTAGATGGCGGCGAACAGCGCGTACGGCGCCACGATGGCCGCGGCCACGCGCGCCGGCTGCGACGCTGCGGCGGCGTCGCGCGCGAATCAGTTCTCGTCCTTCTCCTCGCGGAACAGGTACGTCGACCTGCAGACAAGCAAGTACGTCTTAAAAAATGTCTTCTATTATCAGGCCATCATCATCACTTCAGCCGAAAGACGTCCGGTCTTGTGCCATTCGCATCCAACGCGTACTTTACAAGGTCGTCACTCCATCTCGTTGGAGGCGACAGCTCGTCTCCCGGTTTGCAGACGCCACTCGAGAACAATCTGGCCTTTTATTAGGCCGGAGAAATAAATTACTAGGTATCATTAAAGATTTTGTCTATTAAGTAGTCCCCACCGGGCTCAGTGCGGATTGGGGACTTCGCAGGCATCCGTTATTTACATTGCAGGTGCGCAGTGGTAAATACAAATTGAATTACACACATAAGTACCTACCTAAACTCAAAGGTGCGAGCCGGATTCTAACCACCGAGCACTTGGCTACCCAGCTACAAAATTACCACCATAGAGAGAGGCATTCAGAGCTGGCAACTCATTTGATGATTACTTATGCCCATGGGTCACAGATACCACATCATCAGATGGCCCATGTGTAGTGTCTATCTCAACGCTATAAAAAATGACAATACTCACCAATAGGCCAAGTTGAAGAGCGCGAAGACCAGCGGGAAGGTGATCCTGGAGATGACGTCGATCCGCTTGGAGCGCGTCGGGAACTTGGACATCCACAGCCGGCAGCAGTTCTTGCGGGGGCTCAAGTGGACGTCGCACTGCCGCATCTTGGGGCCCAGCGGTTTCTACAGTTGCAGACCGGTCAGGGGAAACGGACTGAAGGTGTAAGCCAACAGAATGAGGGCCACCGTACTTATTTTTGCTCAGTAGCGGGCGCCAGTGGCGTTGGAGACTCGAGGCGGTCATTAGAGAGATATGTATAGCTGTCAAACCGCCCAAAATGGCCAATGGCTGCCTTGGCCGACCGACACAACGTCACTAGCGCCCCTAGCGGATTTTTCACTCGCAGTAACACTCATTTGGGAAGCTTTTCTTTCTCGTAAGGGAGACCAATAGTTGAAAAGTAAGTGAATCGTCTACGTTGGTCTACGTACACGACTAGGCGTGCAAAATTTTAGTATACTAACTAAAGTATTGTAACGTCATATGACAAAGAGGGATTTTGAATTAACTGTTCTTCTTTCCCTACCGATAGCCTTTATTTATGTAGCTGTGTGGGTGTGTCATCATTTCATTGATCTTAACACTCGTGGCGATACCGGTACCTGTATTCTTAATCAAACACGATCTCACCATTGCAAAGGTAGCGTTGCTGTCTGTGTCCAGAAGGTCGGAGGCGGCGTCCAAGTTAGCCGTCGTAGACTCCACCTCCCGTCTCTTTTTCTTCATGTTCTCCCTGTGTATGTCAGAGCGGGACGCATAGTTGACGAGCGCGAACTCTAGTAGTGCCCCGAAGACGAATGTGAGGCAGACTCCAGTCCACACGTCAATGGCTTTCGTGTAAGACACGGGAGGGAGTGACGCGTTGATGCCTGATGTCTGTGTGGCCATCGTTAGAAGCGTAGTTACACCTGTTTGAACACAGAGAATAGAACCAAATTAACCAATGAAAAGGAGGAAAACTGTATTTTTAGAAAAAACTTGTCCTTTTTTCATAATAACGAATAATGATTATGTTAGCGATTTACATATACGCGTTAGTAATCTGATCAACGTGATGTTGCAATTGACGACATTTCAAATTTTTAGTTCCTAAGAAGGCGTAATTCGAAAACCATTTTTTGTCTCAAGGATTCAATACGAAAGTTTCAGATTTTTTTTGTTCATTACTTTGCGAGCACGCGCCAAAAAGCGAACTACCAGTCTATGGCATGGGTGAAGGATATAAAAAAGGTAGAGCTTGACTCCCGCCTTTGTCAACAAAAAATCTATGGTTATATTATCTTTGCTTAACATATTATGTTAAGCAAAGATAATATAACCATAGAACCTGACGCTATGATGAGCAGAAGCTTTCAATGTCTTATTTCACCGAACGTTACGTACCTAAGGAAACCCTGGCAGGCACGGCGCCCTGGTCCAGCCAGAAGGAGACCCAGGACACGATGACCAGCATGCAGCATGGGATGTAGATCTGGATCAGGTAGTAGCTGAACTCCCGCTTGAACAGCAGGTCCACCTTCAGACAGCTGTATTCACCTGGATTCAAGCAAAATAAAGATTTTGAAGTCAGAAGATCTTTGTACAGATTAGTGGACAATGGAGGAGAAGTATTCGAAATAAAAGAGTGAATGTTTCTTACGTAAAGGAGAAAAATATGGTAACTATTTGAGCAATCAGTGCCACCCATAAACACTGGCAGTTCGGCTATTCGGTAGCGTAAAAGGAATATGAGATATCCCAAGTCTTGGGACTTATAAGGATACGGAATTTCCCTCTAATGTGTCTTTTCACTAATTTACGTGGAAACGAGTAGGTAGCACAGGACCGGTCTGATCGGCGAGCCTTGGGGGAGGCCTATGTCCAGCAGTGGACGTCTTTCGGCTGAAATGATGATGATGATGACTAATATACGATTGGTTCGGAGCGATCGGCTATCCAAATTACAGTAAGTATAATGTTCTAAAGTTTTAGGAAGCTTGAATTTGCTACCCTACCCCCACTCGGCCGTCACTTTGGCTTCTGGGGTAACTTTCATGACTTTTCATATCCCTATGGTTGTAGAGCTACTTTTGAGTTCCATAACGCACTCTCCAATATCGGAAACAAATAAGGAACTATGTTGAACTGCTACGATTGTTATGAAAACTGTACCAGTATTGGTCTTGCTGTTGCAGTAGTCAGTGAGGAACTTGACGAGCGTGAACCGCGGCAGGTGCAGGTTCTTCACGACCTGCACCGGGTCACCTTCCTTCCAGAGGAACACCAGGTCGTCTGTCGTCCAGCCGTCTGCAAGCGTCAACATTAAAGTTACAGGAGATTGTCTCTCTCAGACCAGGTTGGCATTGTTATTCGTAGTTTCTGACGTGTGAGGGAACTAATAGAGATTCGCAATGGTAGGTACATAGGAATAGGCAGCGGTCTGAAATAAATAAAATAAAATACTTTCTACCTATTAATTAAGCGAGATAGTATACCAGTGTTATACTATCCTACTTATCAGTGATATACCATCTCCCTATTTAGAGAGGTGATATTACTGATGTACGTATCAATGAATAGGAGAAAATGTAGTCTTATTTAGGGAAAGGGACGTTTAGTATCCCTATGTACCGTTTCGAATGGAGATCCTGTTTTGTGGTTCTTAATCCAAAGTCAACAATTAATTGGCTAAAAGCAGTTGCTGCACAATTTGCAAGCAGAGTCGTAAAAGAGGTAAGTAATTTATTTTCAGAATTTTGCTAAACACATATTTTCTTAGTTCTCACGATAGTAAACTAAACACCAAATTTTTCACTCTAACATGAATATCAATTACCTATCAGGTGATCTTGAGAAATGTCGACATGACATTTCAAGGAGAACTGTAGTGACATTCCAGTCGATTGACATTACCAACAAGCAAAGCTAAGTAATTTGAACATTACTTATACTTGGTAGATTTTGGAAGATGGACGTTGACGTTTGTTGAGTTTCTCCAATTTTATTTTATTAATCATTTACACCGTACATTTACCTTTATTACCGAACAACTTGCAGGCCTGTGGCCCTTACTTTGATATTGGCGAAGTGTCCAAGACAGAAGCCATTAATTTATATAGAATAGAATAGAACATTATACTTACAACTAGCCATCCTCAGCGAGCAAGTTTGCTTATCCAGCGGGTACAGCTGTAGATTCATAGGGCACGCCAGGGTGAGAGAGATACGGATGCTGTACAGCACGTCTCCGTTCGGGAAGATCCGGATGTAGACATTGGGCATGATGATGTTGTGGAAGTGGCCCTCCTTCTCGTTGGAGAAGAACAGATCCGGCATCCACACTCGGTTGGCCTCCGTCAGGGTCAGGTACTTGAGACGGCCTGAGATCAAAATTTGGTATTGAGCGAGATTGGAGACACACTTTGCAATTCACTTTAGAACTATTGACTTCAGTCGGTGCTTGTGCGTAAGAGCACCTACTTAGCTATATCGATAGATATAAATACAACGATATCTTGCATACATGCTACGAATAAAACACATTGCCACTGCTTTGTTTGCAAAGTGTAAGGACGAATAATTGGCTGTGAAAACGGACGAACAGACACACGAGTGATCCTAGAAGGTTCCGTTTTTACCTTTTGAGGTACGGAACCCTAAAAATTAATTTAGATGAACTTGCCTCGACTGACTTTGAACTTTGTTGCAGCAGTTAATGATGTGAAATGCATTGTAAGCTATTGCAATATTTTGCAATTAATATAGATTAAAAGCTTTTAGTTTTTTACCTCCCAAATTGTTGAATTTGAGTCTCTCGTCCAGCCATTGCTCTCGGAACGTCAACTGCACTGAGTATTCCTAAAAAATATGTAACAAGAACTGTAATATCTCAAAACAGACGACTTACCTTCAAAACGTTCTACAGTGATATTTTGTAGACAATCTACATTTTGAGAGTCATTACAAAGAGCCAATAACGAAATGTGAGCCTTTTTCGGGTTTCCTTTTATTGATCTAGTTTTATTGTAGGTATTTATGTAATTAAATGTGTACCAGTTGATTCATTTTTAAATTGCAAGGACTCTCTCCCCTTCACATTTGTTATTTGCAATTAACGCAAGAAATTCTACTAAAACTATAATAAAAGTTTTATTCTATCTTATTGTCGTCTGAATCTCGATCTAAGTATAGTCAATATAAATCACAATTACTTTAATTTTATCAGTAAAATGAAATAAATTTTGTAACTGCCAATTATCAATGCGTGAAAAGAAAATGGTATTTTTGGGTTCATAAATATCCATTGTTAATTTTCATGAAATTCAGTAATTTTCCAAACTTAAGTGGTGATTCATAACATTTCTTTATTACATTTGAACGAAGCATCTCTTAAATCAGTGTCCATAAAAAGCAACAGGTGATTTTTGTAAAAAGATGCGTCGTAGAACTATACTTACCTACTTAATTGACAAACAAAAATCTTACTTTAAAATTCAATTAATTAACATGAGACCGGAACGCTACATATTAATCTACATGTATAGAGGTTCAAATAAAAAACAAATCTTAATGATATATTTTACGACATTCCAAATATCGAGGGATGAGGGACAATATCTACTAGAACTAGGTCCGTCGAACAATGGATCTGATGTCAAGGCACGGTCAGTCCCTCACATCAGGAGCAAGTCAAATGAATCACTTATTATAACACAGTTTACGAAACATGCGGAAACCTTGACTGACTTTTTGGAAACTGAAACTGTGCCGAAATTTCAACATGGACCCCTGAATTGGCTTAAAATGAATTCATTTTTTAAACAACACCATAAAGTTAGTCAAGCATATACAAATGAAGGAAAAGATTATGCTAGGACAAGAAGAAGGCATGAACAAAAATAGCATCGACTTTTATACATAGTTGCGATTAATGATGCATCAGTGAATATTGGCTCTCCGCCAAAGCCTTCTTTAAGTAATACGCCTTCTCCTCCGTTATCTAAAGCTGCGAATAGAGTACTCATTCTATTGGCACACATGCTTATCCCGTGCCGTGCGTAGTATTTTCCTTTTTGACTTGAACCATTATTATCATGTTGTTAAAACGATATTCCAGTTTCAAGTCTGTTTGAGAAACTGGGAAATCTGGAATAGCAGTAATGTAGCTCGATATTGAATACAATTACAGTGTTAAACGGGAATCTAAAATGCAGAGTCCTGATGGATCCGTATTAAAGGGCGCAACAAAAGAGCTGGAAGAAAAACTTTTGCAGTTTCATCCCTTTAACCAACACTTGACTCAATTAGTATTCAGATAGAGGTTTTTGTTTTATTTTATCATACCGTTATTAATGAATTGGGGTAGTTTAAGGTGAAGATTTGCCTTCCGAGTCAACCAAATGAGACATTATGAAGGTCTGCATCATTCCGAGATGAGAAATCATCCTTTACGTTTACTGTTTCAAACGTCCAGTTTATTCAAGCGCTAAGATATTATGTTCTCAATTCTCATGATAGCGGAGCTGTAAAGCAAAGCGTACTTTACTTACTTACCTCCCGAACACTCGTTGAAGGAATGCTTGATCGTGTTACCCGCATGCAGGATGCCGGCCATCTTATCTAGATCTACGGAACGTCTAGTCTGAAGCGGCCGAGTGCGGGCGGCGATACACCCCGGTATACACAACACAAATCCACATAAACAAGACAATAACAACGTCACGTACACATTTATACGACCAAAATAGTTTTTATGTCCTCGCAAGACAACAGAAAGGTGTAACGGAAAGCATGATACGTAAACAAATCAGGAAACAAGGTATGAGATGATGGTGAGACCGTGAATCTCTTGGGATGTGTTTACTCCATGTTTAAACTTATCCTAACCGTCTTTATGGATAATGATGAGAGTATAATAAGGTCTTCAATTACTCCCAATGTATATATATATATACTTAGCAGTAGCAAACGACTGCGATATACTTACTGGTAGTCGGGATAAAACTAAATACAGTGTTGTCAATAAGCATGTAATTTGAATGTTCTTGCTTCAGTAAAGTTAATACTGCGGTGATGATTATTTTTGTTGCTGTGTAGTAAGTTAAAGCCTTAATCCTTATCACTGGTATTTGGGGTTTAATAGCCTATCCTATCCTAATCCTACTTACATAACAAAGTTACTTAATAAATAAGTCTAATCCACTTTTTGCATCACTGCTTTATTAAATTGAGTTTGCCGCAAGGTTCTATTTTGGGTCCATTTCTTTTCCTCACATATGTATGCCAGATTATGCCATTTGCAGATACATTTGTTGCTCAAGGTAGCAACGTAGGTCCTTTTCTATATCTTTAATGGAACAGCTATGTTTGAAGAAGCTTCTTCAGTCAGGTGATTTTAAATTAAAGTTGATTTTTATCCGGATATGCATTGTAATGTGTGGTCTGCCACTACTCCTAGTAACAAAATGTGACGATAATGGTACGTTAATAAAATGAATTCCACGACCTGTTTTTAGTGTAATTTTATATCGTTAGGTAGGTTCTTACACAATATCCATACAAACAAAACACAAAGAAAAGATCTTATAGTAAATTCGGTTTTTATTAACATTTTGTAATATCATAGTACTTACCTATACTACATATTATTCGATTACTTAATTTTCGAGCCCACGATTTTCCTCTGAAGTACCTAATAAACCTAACCTACCGAAAAAACTCAGGCATACTCAATCAAGGCAAGAGCCAAACAACTAAATTAATCAAAGGTTGCCTGAAACTCCTAGTCGACAACATGACCTGAAACATAACGCTAAATAAAAATAAGAAATATAAAGCATAGTACATGACGTCTTAAGAAAGAAAAATAACATAAGTAGTAAGACCAATCGATACGAATCGGTCTGAGTTTTGGATAATGCAAGAAAAAATATGAAAAAACTTAGTAAAGAAAATTTTCTATTCTAATGTTGTGATAGAATCTTAAAAACAATAATATACTTACTAATAAAAAGTGTTCATTATCAATGTTTTGCACAATTCATGGTTTTAATTTCAATCGAATTTTCAATGTTGCTTTTTCCTATATATTGGTTTATTAGTGAACCTAAATGAACTCGAAAATGTATTTTATGGAAATAAGAATTAAATGGTTAGGTTAATTTAACCCATAGTAACGACACAGCACCGCATTGCCACATTTATAACATCGATTTATTTACACCGATTAAACGATTTAGTACAAGAAAATGGAGCATTTCATCAACCCGTGTCATCCTGAGGAAGGTTCAAAAAGATATTAGAACTGTAACATGATCCCTTTTCTTGTAAATAATCACATGTAAAGATTAGCCGTAATTATGCCAATCAATGTTTTCCCGAAATAAAGAACTTGTCTGCAAAGGACCATCTCTCTCATTCCAAAAAGGAACAAAATGAAAGCTGCGAATACAGAGCCCGTTAAAGGTATAAACAAAAAAGGTGTGCAAAACTCAAAACATCCACAAAATCAAAAGAAACGAGTGAAACAATCGAAGAAACATAAACCAAATTGCATATCCAAACACGATAGCTTGAAAACAGCAAAGTGCAATTGTCAATATCAATTTCATCACCAATCCAGCTAGTTTTATTACAAACAAAGTTTTGTCATCGCCACTGTAGTCTTCATCATCATAAGAATCATTCACATCCTTTTGTATTCCCATTTTTACTCCTTGTAATGTTATATCAGCTGAAACTGCCTTTGGATTCCACGCGTGAACTTTGTTTGATAATAAAAGTGGCATAGTGTTTAGGTACTATATGGGTCAGTCGTATCACTCACCATTTTATAATCATCTATTTTGCTGATGGATCGGAGATACAGGTTGATTCGCACTAACGCGGGAGCGTCGCCTTTAGTGACAAAAAATAGCAAATCTTAGACTTCATCATGAGTGTGTGTTTCCTAATCATGTCCAGAATGATGAGTTTCCTCATTACCTATCTTGTTCTCATGATCAAATTGAGAAACGAGATATTTCAAAGATGGTGGATGAGTAAACGCTAAAAGCTAAAAATGCAGGCGTAACTCCAACGAAAGGTTTACACTTGCTATGATGGTATTAAAATTATTATTATTAATTCAAAAGTTAGGAAACCAGTCGATAGAATTACGCTTCGATAAAAGAGACTCAAAGTTTTCTAAAAGTAGAAATATGAACTCTCGGAACTTTCAGTCAATTTTATAGAATTCTAATGAAGAAAACAGCCACTCTATAAAAACCAAAAACAAAACATTTTTAGAGAAATATATACTCCTTTAATTGTTGCCAATAGAACGCATGATACATGTTGGGAGCCTAGTGTTAAAATAAAAGTATCAAAAACGATTTTGGTCGCTAATACCAAAAAGGGGTTATCTAATAAGATGCGTTCTTTAAAAAAGTCTTCTGAAAAGATTAGGTACATATTTTAAGCATGAAATGTAGATGGTTTACATAGGACCAAACTAATAAGCTCACAAATAAGATTTGTTTGTAATAAATAATAGCTTAATGAGCATCAACTTCATTATTACTTTACAGCAGGTACATGTATATTCTCTGCAAGACAGTGTTGGACGCTCGATATTGTTATTTGTTTTTGCCTCAATTCAATAAAAGCTTATTCATTGTATCATTCGACGTCCTCGGTCGAGGTTAATTTAGATTTATTACTTTCAGTTTCTCAACACTAAGTATAAACTTTTATCAATGTTTCACAGTTGCTTAAACTATTACATTTTTACTCTTACGGTCCTTTCTTTTCATGAATTTCATTTCAGGATGAGCCTACAAATGCTATACAATAATTAAAAGAAGAAACGTTTAGTAATTAGACTTCGCTACACTATGCGATAGAAGAAAATAAATTAGATGATAAAATCGTGAAAAGACTGAAAAACTGTGACCATTTTTCAATGGTCTAGATAGATGATCATTCATTTGACTTGTTTGACATCGCGAACCACCTACTGTAGTACATTTCTAAGGCCTAGGCCTTCCAGTGCACTTACCATAGTGACGTCATCGATCTTTGATATACTCCTGACATATATATTCACGCTCACAACCGCTGGTCCATCTAAGTACCAAGCAAAATAGATCGGTTTGAAAAAGTCATCTGACTAACGCTTATTTTTATAACCCTAACGGTCACTCTTCTAGATGATCACTGAGTGACGTCTTCTGAAAATAAGTAGTTACGAACTCACCAGCTCGTTGTTAGGTACTAAATGAAAGTTAGTGAATGAACTAGTAAAGAAATATTCAAAATTATTGAACTAACAAAACAAATCACGTTAACAAGTCACCAAGTTTCTGTTCGATCAACTTCGAAGGGTATTCTCTCGTTTACGAGAATTTGTGTTTGTGTACAGATAGATAAAATTGTTGATGATTTATACAAAAAATATATAAAAACATGGCGATAGGTACTGCTTGATATGAAACGTCCAGAATTAAAAGAAAAGAGCAAAGTATAGTTATATTTCTTTGTAAATTGTGAATTACCTACTTATCTTACACGACACTTTAAAAAATATTGCGTACATTTCGAAAACCAAAATTAAACTCAATTCCCTTAATAAATGTTAGATATTCAACTGTACATGGACGATAAATTATTTGGAAATTAAACATAAAAAAAAATTATCCATCATCGTCGCTAAAAAAATCAATGCTGTAGACTTTTTAACGAACATAACGCGTTTAACAGATTAATGTTCTTTTTCTCAAACCCTTACTAATAATCGTTTCTTGTAAAATATCGAAGCTCGCCCGCACTCGAGCGGCCTTTGGCAGCAAGTATGAAACTACGAATGATATTAAAACTATAGCAAACACTAGCTTTCACCAAATTAACGTTTCAGTGAGAACTGATGTCACTAAATCTGAAAAACAAATGGACGAACAAGATGAAGATTCAACCGCATTAAATCCTTTTCAAAACTATTGTCCAGACAACAGTATTTTTGTGGTCTTTAAACCGGCTTAAAAACAGTAGATCGCTATGTTTCATTCGGAATGTTATTAATATGTTTCATCTTGAAGGTCTCTTACCTAGCACACAAAGAATCATAGAAATCCATTAGCCTCACTACAAAAATTTGGTTGTTTCTGAAGTTGCTGACATCATCATCAACAACTTTCCAAAGAAACTGTGGGCTTAGACTATGTTCATTTTAAATTTTCAACGATTTTTAAAACTATATGAATCCAATGAGACTGAATGAACTTTGGTCTAGGCATCGTAACTAGGGGGTGAAAACTCGGTAAATGCGTTTTATGAACTACTTGAACTAACGTTTATCGAGTTCTCCAAGCTCTACGGACTACGAGTGACGATCGTTGACTTACTAACCATCTTTATGTCGCTGATGGTAGTAATCGTTCGTACGAAGATATTAATATTAACGATTGCCGGTCCATCTGTCGATAAACACAGTACAACAGCAAAATGTTCTTTAACAGGATGTTGAAATGGATCAACTCAATTACAAATTCATATCCAAAAACCATATATCTCTCATACTGAGAACTTACAGTAATCCCTCAAGGAAAAGCATTGTAAGGATGTTAAATGTTTAAAATATTTTTTCATTTTTTATTAGCCTATATTGTGTCCCACTGCTGGGCAAAAGCCTCCCCTCTCCCTCTCCATAGCTCTCGATTCTCGGCAAGCTGTTTTCAACCTGCTTCTAAATCAATATTTTACTTTTCATTTACCACTTCCTGAACCGGTGTAAAAATTACTAAGTATACTTAATTAGTCTTTATCCTGAAGGATCCAGGAATCAAAAAGATGCCATGCCACTTTTGCGGGTCAATTAGTTAAGGATAGTGTAGGGTTACTGCCTCTGATCAGGCGTTGACTTTATAAATAGAATGCTACCAATTGCTAACCAATGGGGATTAATGCGCATAAATGCAATGATACAAAAACTCTTACCATCAGTGTGGTTGGCCTAGTCGAGAAAAATACAGCAATACTTTTGAAATTATGTATTAGGTACGACGAGTAAGATTCCTAACCTATTAGGAAACGTATTGTCATGAGCTTCTCAACTGAAGAAATCGATTGGAGCGTAATCACTGGTGGGGCTTTATAAAGTAACTTATACGCTGACGGTCCCAAAAATACTTCTAAGTTCAGAAACACAATGTATTGAATTCCAAAAAACGCTTTTGTAGATGATCAAATCAGTGTCCATCACGACTCACTTTTTGCAAAACGTTTTGGTAACTATTTCATCTTGTACTTAAACTTGTATATTTCTCTGTTTATTTACTTATTTATTTATTTATTTATGCAAGCGATCTCAGAAACGATTCTAACGATTTGGAGGAAAATTGGAATAAAGGGGTTTACGGGGGCGACAAATCGATCTAGCTAGTTCTCAAATCTGAGAATACTCGGTTTTAGATATTTATATTACACCCGAGAAAATCTCGGTCGCCCAGGTCCTTGTTTATGAACGTGCAACGTATTTCTAAACAAATAACCTAAAAACAGTTTTCGGTTGACATTCAGAAACGGGATCTCAGAAGTGGGAAGATAACCTACCAGTGCCGTTCAGGCCTGAAGGCCGGATGCGCGCGTCGTACCGCCCCGGACCCAGGATCTGATCCAGGATCTGTTTCTCTTTTTCCCTGAAGTTTATCTTGGGGTTCACGCATCTGTAAAAAAAAGTTTGATACAAAGTAGAAGATGTAGGTACCTAAAATCAACGACGAAGCTTGCAGCGGATAACGGTATGTTTTAATGATAACTACATCAAATTGTACATAATGACGATGCAAAAGTAATTGTAAAATCTACTTGAATAAATGTTTTTGTTTTATCTTTATCTTTTGTAGCACAAATAGGACGGTTATTGATGTAATTAATAACCTTGAATGTTAAGCAACTGCTTCCACAAAGCCGATAACCCCGAGTTGGGTTGCCCTTTTAACTCAGGTTTAGTTGTATCAAGTTAACTCGAGTTACAGGATAAACCCAGTTTACTCGAAGTTAGCAGCGTTGGTGTAAGTAGGCCTAAATTGCTAATAATATTTGAAATAACATTTAAATTCTCAATGGTAAGAAGAATTTCAGTTTTATTAAGTACATGGTAATATTTATTTTTAAAGGTTTCATCAGGTCGCCCTCCTTATTGTGTCAAAAAAAAGTAACTATCAAGCTTAAGAAAATGGTTGTGTTAATCACTGAATTCACTTGTGTAGTCCACCATATCATACTTATAGGTTGCAGTCGTTTTTCGATCTTGATCGATTCATAAAAGAGGATCCATGAGATTGACATTCGCCCGTCTGTTTACAATATGAAGAAATTTTGAACGTATCTCATGGAACGACGAAAACATCTCCAATGTCTTGCCGCCTTTGTCATTGTCACCCTTCTTCTTTGTTATCTGTATTTACTTGTGTAAGTATTGTATGTAAAGTATACTTACTGTGAGAGGGTTGTGAGAGTTGTGAGTATAATACAAACGCAGGCGCATAGCGATCGCGGAGCGGCCATCCTCCGACTGAAAAATAACAATTGCTATTGAAGTCAATGCAGGTGGTCGGTGCGCGTATCTTCCACAAACTGCCGTCAAATATCAAGGATGCGTCTTCTTATGGGTTGTAGGTATGTTAGTAGATTAAAAACATTTTAAATTAGTGAATCATATTATAGTATAAGTGAATTTTTTGACATGAATAAAGAAAGAAGTTTTGACATTAAGACCTATTCAAATTAATTAAGAGACTTCAGACCATTTCAGATTTGTTACATATAAGAATCATTATGTTATGTTATAGGTTAACATTGCAAGTAATTTAATTATTATGTACTATGTATATTATCTACTTTTTATAATTAATGTATTTTCGACGTGTATTAATGCAATACATTATTTTGAATTGAATTTGCATAGTAGTTATGTTCATTGGAAAGGAGTACCAAATTAATTTGAGACATTTTTTTTGTTCTTAGAATTAGAAGTACCCGCACAGGCTTCCTCTCATCACGTGAGGGTTTGGGCTATATTCCCGGAGACCCAGATCGGAAATACTTCCTTGAATTAATTCGCAGATGGGTGCAGGTTTCCTGATGATTTCCTGCACCGAAAAGCTCAGCTAGTACAAGCTGTAGGTTGAATATGATCAAATTTAATTTCGTTCATACATAAGTAAACTCAGATGTGCGAGCCGGGATCAAACCCCCGGCCCTCTGAATGAGAGGTCGAACCGACGTCGACGGCTACAGTGCATACGTCATCATTTAAAAACGGTGAGTTGTGACGTCACAGCAGCGTCACCCGTCACTAAGTATCTAGGCGATGTCTTGATCCACCTCTCCTACTGGCAATGCAAATGCCACCATCTACTGTTTTTTGATTTGCCTTAGCATTCCAATAGAATTATAACAATAGTTTAATTTATTTGTTGAAGTAAGTAGGTATGGCATAGAAAAACTCGATCTAATCTATTATTTCTTATTATTTGTTGCTTGATTTTTAACAGGTATGATTTTATTTATAGCTCATCTACTTAACTTATATTAGTAATTATTACTAAAATATATAATTCCAAAGATGATGATTTAATCATCATCATCATTTCAGCCGAAAGACGTCAACTCCCAATGATTAAATGTCACCCAATGTGTGTGATTAAATGTACGAAATACTTAAATGGAGCGAAAGAATCAAGGATTCTGTTCATCTCCTTTGTATTGCTGATATTGTTGATTTTTAATATAATTAATTAATATTATCCTCGGCAACACTTATCTGCTTCATTGTTAAAATAAAGTTAATTCATTTTACCAACTTTATTAAAAAAACGAAACGAAACTTTCAATTACCGTCCCATCATGGTTCATCTGCACTCTAAATCCAATTTAAAATAACTTACCTAATACAAAACTTGAACAAGGAACCACGGTTATGTCACGTTTTTTTTTTTAATTTATCATTATTCCTTTTTCGGTAAAATGTTGTGTGCCAGGATCTCCGAGACTATGACGCGGCGCGCTCCCGGGCGCGACTGGCTGATATTGATCCACACAGCCTCCAACCCGCATGCGACTATCCTAGTCAGAAAATTCGTCCGAACTGTCGATGCTAAAATTAAAGCTTTGTCCGAAATTGTGACACGTCATTCGTCATTGTTAGGCTTTTTCAGGTACAGTTGAAACCGTGAATACTTTTTAATTTTTTTATTTATTTATTTATTTATTTCAACACAATTACATTGTCTTTACAGCTGAACGCCAAGGCGACAATATAAGCTACAGATTAATTATCTTAATAACCTAAAACTATTACTATTGAATATGTACCTATCTAATTTACACACCAAGGGTAGACACCACACTAATTGCTGCTTCCGTAAATTTACTCAGCGAACAGTGAAATAAATCTAAAGAGGGTTTTCTTACAACCACAATTGATTAAGTTTATAGTTAGTATTGTTATAAGCCCTATAAAATCATAATTTGGGCTTCGTTGTTTGATACAGTTTTAATTGGTAGGAATCATTAGAATAGGGGGTGAATATAATGATCAATAGTTCCACCGTGAATTAGTTTTCACAAAATATGCTTCAAGCATTTTTCAAGTTATAAATTATCACACATTTTTTGAATAATTTAACCTTAAAGACGAACTAAGATGAAGAGATACATTACATTTGAAGGATATCATAATAGTAATGTTCATAAAAATAATTTGGAACGCCTTCCATACCCTATTTGGGAGGATTATGGGAGCTATAAACAAAAATAATGAAGCACCATACGCATTGTATTTGACTGGGCACTTGCTTTTTTCATACCTTTTAAATTTCTAATTTGACGAAGGAATTACTGGACTAAGACGAACTAAGATGAAGAGATACATTACATTTGAAGTATGGAACGCCTTCCATACCCTATTTGGGAGGATTATGGGAGCTATAAACAAAAATAATGAAGCACCATACGCATTGTATTTGACTGGGCACTTGCTTTTTTCATACCTTTTAAATTTCTAATTTGACGAAGGAATTACTGGACTCATTACCTGGCCGGCGAATTGGAGCAATTGACTTGCAAAACATGATCCAGACGGGATTTGCCAGGAATGCCTCGTTATTCAAAAGATTGGTATTGAATCCGGGATTCAACGTTGGCAAATTAAATTCGTTTCGTGACTTCGTGAGATGAAGCAATTAACTTTGAGAAATTAAATGAATCTCAGGCGGTTTTGAATAATCCACCATTCACGTGGGAAAATTAAAATCTACGGGCATAATTAAATGTCACATTTTAATGTTCAGTAAATAGTATTTTCCTTTGTGACAAATATGAATAGTTATTTTCCATTAGGTACGTGGGACTTACCGTGCCCCTGGGGTATCATTTTTTTTAATACACATTCACAATTGCATTGGGCGGGGTCAGCTATCTCACTTTATGCGCCGAATGACGTTTGGACTTTGGGATTTACTCACTCACTTTCGACGTCCTGAATAAAAGGTATATTTGAAAAGCGATAGGGAGATTCCTTTTCCGTGCGCTATGGAATCTCTTCGTGAACTCGAATAGACGATTGGCCGAGCTGTGAAAGCAAGTGTGAGTGAGAGCTGGGAGTGATTCGATTTGATAAAACCATACTATCCTTCGTTCTGCGCTGCGATCTTATCAGCTGATATGCAATAACAATTTGAAAAAAAATTAATGTAACCTCATTACTCAGTAGGTGCAAGACTAGCCAATTAGCAATTTACACTTACATTTTAAAAAGGTACATACCTACGAAGTGAAGTTAAAGTGTGCTAGGCTAGGTAACAGGTACAAACGAGCATGTCCTTATTTCCTCATAATTCTTATTGCGAAATGCCTCAACTGTGCATTCATTCAATGAATGGAAATATCAATCCCGCATTGATTTTCTGGTCTCGTTTTTAATTCCGTGCGCCTGCATAAAAGATCGGGAGGCGCTGAATACGGCTATTGCTTGTATTGTATTTGCAGGCGTTATGCGCGTGACTGTTGGTTAAATAAAAGCATAATCTATTTACCGTAAAAAGAGCTTTCTAAAGTAGTTAGATAATAAAAGGAGATATTTTTAACACTTCATTTCTATTATTATTTTGAAAAGTCGAACAAAAATCTCGGTTGGTTATTAAATGTCACCATGTCTTCTTGATCAGGGAATACCTAAATTCGAACATCACGAAGAGATATTACTTAATTTCAAGATATTCACCTAAATTAAAACTGGACTCTCAACATTTTGTTAAAAAGTCAAGGTTCGAATTCGAATTATCTATTTTGTTAAAAATGGCTACAGGCGCTACAGGAGGTGAGGTAACCATCTATCTACCCATCAGATGGGCCGTCTCTACATATAAAACTCAGAGTGACTGACAGACAATCCACATCTGAAACTGCTGGTCATAGAAAACTAAATTTTGGCAAGTAGGTTCCTTGAAGATTATAAGGGAGCACTTAGAGAGAATTTCCCGAAATTGAAGAAGAAGAAGAAGAATCATTTATTTGCTAAAACATTTATGTAAGGTGATATTTCGCGTGTATTAATTGTAGTGTAGGTCTAATGTTCTGTCGAAGAATCGACATGCAAATCTTTATACATTTACAAAAACATTGCTATTTATAAGCAATAAATTCTTTTACATTATAAAAACGGTTATTTTAGAAAATAACTCAGAGCTGTAATAAATTCTGTGCCATTTAATTGCCTGATTTCATTTGGTAGCGAATTATACACATATGATAGGCATTTCTTCGGTACAATATCGGAGCGACATTGCGGTTGATATAACAAAACATATTGAATTGAGCTCTGTGTTGGCCTCCGAAGACGTCACTGAATTTCTTAAAACAATCTGGATTAGTTTTAACAAAAACACACGCTTTTTTTAATATACATACACGCTAAAGGCAAAATACAGAGCTTCTTAAATATAGGTCGGCAACTGTCTGTAATCCAGGCGTTAACAATAGCTAATTCTCTATGTCTATCAATAAAAACCTTCAAAACATCAGCTCTTCAACATAGGCAGTTTTAAACGAATAAAAATCGTGATTTTCGTCAGAAATTTCCTTTACTCTGTCGGTACTCTGTGCGAACCGGAGGCAGGCACTACAATGGTCCTTGACACAATACCTCGTGGCTGGAGTGCTCCAGGATCCCGGCTTCCCGGGAGCCCCGGGATAAAGTTCAAAGTTCACACGTGGTCGGGAAAATTTAATAATAACCCGCTCTGTCTGACGCACTTCTGTTGCTGACTATCTAGCTTCGTGTGGAATTCGGTAAGAGCGTTCGCACCGGAATTATGTACTGTACATGCGTTTTTCTGGGATAAAAAGTAGTACATATATATATATATATATGTATGTTGGCCCGTGTTGTAATCTCTACTCAAATAGGTACCATATGTTTTCGAGTTAAAGTCGGACATAGATACAGACAATATGTACTTAGTACTTACGAGTATATCGTCACCATCATCATCATTTCAGCCGAAAGACGTCCACTGCTGGACATAGGCCTCCCCCAAGGCTCGCCACTCATCCCGGTCCTGTGCTACTTGCTTCCACCGGTTTCCCGCGACCTTCACGAGGTCGTCGCTCCATCTTGTTGGAGGCCTACCGACAGCTCGTCTCCCGGTTCGCGGGCGCCACTCAGTCCTGCGAGCAATGTGCCCCGCCCACTGCCATGCCACTTGCAATTCTTCGGGCTATGTCGGTGATCCTAGTTCTAATGCGGATATCCTCATTTCTGATTCTATCACTACTATGATGTACTTATATGTAAGTATATAATTATGTAAGAATTGTTTTTTTTATTAAAACTCTGTAGGTATTTTTGTATTTTATATAAATTACAATCGCCTTGATCTTTTTTTTTCAATTATACATGGTGGGTCAGATCATATAGCAAATAATTAACCCACAGTATCGGCTATCGATTCTAAGCATATTGTATAGGTCTTTAATTTTTTTTCAGTTGGTAAAAAAAATATTTTTATATGGGATTGGTTGTGAGAGCGACGCCTGAATTCTATACAATTTTTTTTTTACCAACTCAAAAAAAATTAAAGACCTATACAATATACTTAGAATCGATAGCCGATACTGTGGGTTAATTATTTGCTATATGATCTGACCCACCATGTAGAATAGATAGATGATTGTTGCTTAAACCATACTTAAGTAACTTACTTTTGATATTCGAATGATTTATCAACAGAGCCTAACTTGTTCTCTGTTACCAAGAAGAAATTGGGTAACACTTCCAGTGATGCAAAAGAGGTTATCAAGGGGAAAATAAGAAGATCCTTGATAAGTTAGTCATGAAAATACCCAGGCGAGTTGCACAATTGCATATGGTTCTTAAAAATGTTACAAAACCGTGCCGACTGTCACGAGTCCGGGAAAGATGTCATAATGCTCTCAGACTGTAATTTTTTAACTAACTAGTAATAGGTTATGGGCCAAAGTCTAAGCAGGGATGAGTATGACTAAAAGAGGCCGTGGTAGCATAGTGGTTTGAGATACCGCCTCTTATGCAGAGGATCGGGGGTTCAAATGCCCAGCTCGCACCTCTTAAGTGTACTTATGTGTGAAATGTAATATGAATTTACCACTGAGGAGAAGGAAAACATTGTGAGGAGATACATATGCATTCATCTGCGAAGCCATTCAAAGATGTCTGTGAAGTTCCAAATTTGCAATAAGCTCAGCTTAATATTTACGAACTGAAGTGTAAACAGACGTCCGTTCAAAGACGTAACCTCTGCCCGCGATGTCGCTCGTCTTCACATCCTACAAGGGAACGAATTACTTAAGAACCAAATCGTAATCCCCACTGGCTAAAGAAAGTAAAAGCGTTTCGGGCCGCGACGCGCGCTCACAGCGGCCCACGAAAGTGAGCGCGGCGCACGCATTTAAAAAAGTTAAATGTCAAAATCTCCCGCCAAAAACCCTTCGCCATAGACAATAAAAAATATTTTTATTTTTCTTAATTGTTTGAATGGAGCGTTGAACTTGAGTGCGTTCCGTTCTGTGCAAGTGAAAGTGGAGTGACGTAACGTTACGCTCCGAGCCGACATGACGGAAATTGCTTTTGGAACGCAGTGTCTTACTGTTATCGGTGAGTTATTTTATGTAATTTTTTTATGTGTCGTATATTGTGTAATTACGTTCACTGTTAAAAATCTGCAAGTCAAACTAAAATTCACCTCTCTATCTGTAGCACCGTCAAACATCTTCTTCACAGTAAATAGGTAAATAAATAAATCAGTTTATTTATTTATGGTAAAATAAATAAAAATAAATATTGTCCCAGATAAATCGTTGCAGATCGTCGTGATTTTTACATTGTAAAGTTTCAGCTTTACGTTAAAAATAATTTCAGCCCGTCACTCTATTACAAAAAACAACAATAACAAATAACAATACTCTTTGATGAACACCATAAACAAAACAGAAAATAAGTACAGAAAGAAAACAAACAAGGTTAATAACAGGTAAACAACAGGCGGTCTTATCGCTAAATAGCGATCTCTTCCAGTCAACCTCAGGAAAAATCTGATTGCGAATTTCTCGTAAATTACACTCTAGTTTAAATAGATTAGAGAGAGTAGCAACCGGTGCGCTGGAACATTTTGTCGTATATCTACGCGCATGCGCGATACATAAAATGTCGAAAGAAGTCGTAGGTACGGTACCTGGCATTCGACCGTACCTGCGTACCACCCCGCGAATGCTGTACAATCTACGACACTAAAATTCGTACGAACTTGCGACGATTCAATCGCATTCTATAGCTCCCGAGTTAACGCAACCATGTAGCGTTAGGACGACGCCTCATACTTATCATTATCAACAAGATAATGAGCGGCCGATCATGCGATGCGCTTGCGCCGATTTACTTATGTCACACGAGACGGCCAACGAACCGAGGTTTTCTTACGGAAAAGCGTACGACGATAGAGAAAATCGTTTGTTTATTCCACTTTTGTTTTGTATGTTTCTTTAAAGTACATAGCTAGTCTCTAGTTAAGAAACCGTATAAATACTTACTTACTCAAAAGAATTAAACAATAGTCTAGCCAGCTTTTGCCTTTACGTGAAATTCGATTCCTTATAGGTAGGCAGGTCTACTTCCAACGATTTTCAGTCTCACATCTTTAGGGGTTGAATTTGTTTGAAGCATCTGTTCAAGGAACCTACAAAAGGATGCATTGTTACACCTCCAATCCAATCTAGAGCCGTTTTTGGTCCTGGGGGTGGCTGATTTGCGCTAAGGCAGACCACCGAGGGGTTTAGTGGGCCAATCACACATGAAACCCGGTTCTTTTCCTTAGCAAGGGTAGGTTCCTTGGAGCAAGATTTCCCCTCAAAAAAATAGGTATATCCACAAATATTTTTAACGATTTTTAACGATAAGTATAGTACTCGTAAAAATGCCCGTAGATATGTGGCAAATGTCCTGCATAAACGATTGTATTTTTTTTATATATATTGAACTTTTAATAATGTAATTTCTTGTCCTTGTGTGATTGAGTCAAAAAAGCATCGAGTCGAAAATTGATATTATTTTTGATTGTCGTCTCACACGAACGTTAGTGTAGGTAACGAAAGTCCTACTAAGTTCTATGTAGACATAGGCACGGTTTCTATATCCACTAAACGCCGCGTTATGCCTAGGTACGGATAGTTAAAATTTGATAGTTTGTCTATGGAGCAAACCTCAAATTTTAACCGTCTGTAGTCAAAACGAGGCGTTTTTTGGGTTTTGATATTGATTACGGGCGTCGTAGAAAATAAACAGTACTTAGCCCTCCAACAAGATGGAGTGATGTCTTGCGTGTGGTCATAGGTTTCAAGTAAAGTTGCCGCAGAACTTTTCACTATCGCCAAGGATCGGGCGAAGTATGCAGAGCTGACTGCCAACCTTCACTAGTTGGAAGGGCACCAGAAGAAGAAGAAACAGGCGGTTGGCTTGAAAATAGCATAATCCGGTGAAGCGTGAGTTACAGGATGTGTAAAACTTTATCCACATCTGTGGACATCTTTCGGCTAAATGTTCGTGACAGTCTATATGTATATAGGTACTATGTATTTGATACCGCAAGACCTAAAGTATCACTGTTTGGGTACTAGAGAATTAAAAACGTGCAATCTCTCAAAGACAGTGCTTGTGTACTTAACGCGGAATGTTTAAACAACCCAAAGAGCGTTCGGAAACGCTTTCTTTCCTCTATTGTTCGCGCCACCAGCGGGTTTCCCCAGCTATTACGTGAATAATTAACATACGGCCATGACCCAAAACTTAAAATTACAAGTACTACTATAGCCTATTTGCGTTCCACAGCTGGACACAGGCCTCATCTCATCACGAGAGGGTTGGGCTATAGTCCCCACGCGGGCCCAGTGCGGATTGGGGACTTCACACACATCTTTGAATTTCTTCGCAGATGCGTGCAGGTTTCCTCACGATGTTTTGTGAGTAGTGGTAAATTCAAAATTACAAGTATATTAAATATATTCAAAATATTTTCTTTTCAGAGATATGTTTAGGCGAATTAGTTTGAATGCATTTGTGACCGTTGGGCGATGGAATTCAGTGTAATTTCGCGCTAAGAAGGTTAGAATTTTAAGTGGCCTTCTACATAGGCTGCTAGTTAAATGTTATAAGTACTTTATCATTATAAATGCGGGCTAAACCTATTATTAGGCTTCTGCACTCGAAATATGAAATATATATTATGAAAATAATTAGTAAATGCGAAATTTTATTATTAACTTATACCTATCTCCAAAATTTTACATCATCTTTTGTTGACTTTGGTATCAATTTCAAAGACTCCAAGAATAATTACGTCCTTTACACATGTTTGGAAACTGTAGCCGCAAAAAAAACCACTTTCGAATTCCGACAGCCTACAAAGTCAATGTCAATTGACCCGACCCTATAAGCTATGACAATCTTATAGTTAACTAACTTGACATCGAATTTGCAAGCTGTCGGAGTTTGAAGGCGTTTGTTATTTTTTTACTTACATATTTTGTTTTGTTTGATAGGTGAGTTAAATCGAAGTCAAAGTCAAATACTTTATTTGTGGAACATAGGTAAAAAAACAGATGTTATAGATACATAGAAAAGCGCTATGTCTAGCCATTCGGCATACAAATATTTACAGCCTACCTAAAAAAAAAAACTGTCATAAAAAATATAATAAAACTATCATGCACTTCTTAAATACTCTAGAACCGAATAGAAAGCCTTTTCACACAAAAAAACATACAGAGCTGTTTTGAATGATACCAAGTCGTCTTTTTTCAATATTTTATCAGGTAAATGATTATATATTTTCGGTGCCATACCAAATCGAGGGTGCCCTTTAGCTATATTTGAAGAAAAACGGTAAAGGTAGAGCGGTTTGAGTAAGTAGTAAGTCTTTGCTGTGTCGTAGGATTTTAAATTATAAATTTATAGTTATGGAACACAATGTGATGAACTTAAGACGCCCAGAGGGCCCGGACAGAAATACAACAAGCATGACCTAAGAATTTTGCGAACGCACCGCTTTCTACTGCTTTCGACACGTGCTCGTCAGACTAATGAGTTGCCTCAACTAGGGAGATCTCAGATTACCTTGGGTTAGTGTGGCGGCCCTCGAGACGAGTTTTTTCAAGAGGTATAATATAACTCTAACCCATTAGCCTAAATTAGAGGACCCATAGGGGCCATAGGAGCCTATTCGAGATTGTCCTTTGTAAATACGGATTTGTGGTTTCGAAGATCCCTAAATAATTTATCTCCCTATCTATAGCGACGATTGTATCGAATTCTTATCCCAAATCCCAATAGAGTCCTTAAAATTAAGATAAGACATCCATTTCCCCGGATAACTTTCTACATATAAGAAATTGCTAAATAATTAATAATTAAGAAATAATTAATAAATAAGAAATCGTTAATTATGGATGTGGGAAATTCCATTCCCTATGACAATCTCGAATAAGGCCCTAGATTTTCAACGAAAAAAAAGGAGGAGGTTCTCAAGTCGACGCATATATATTTTTTTAATGTATGACCACGCATACATCGTCAATTTTAAACCGATTTCAATGATTCTTTCATTAATCGAAAGGTGGTACCTCAGAATTGGTCCCATTTTAATTTGGTTTAGTTCTGATGATGGGATCCATGAAAACCGGCCAAGTGCGTGTCGGGCCACGCGCAAATTATAGGGTTCCGAAGTTGAGGATGCTCACAGTACCTTTCTAAGACTTATTAGCATCTAGCTAGCCTGTGGTATGACGTGCCCGCCCGACGCCCCTGCCGCTCGAGAAAAAACATCATTATAAGTTGGTCGACTAATACTCGTAAGTTTGTACAGCCTACTTAGCTCTGATAGTTTTCCTTTCAACTACGTTATATATGCCACAACCGTGATTTTTTTCAGCCATCCAAATACCACCATTTAGCTGGCAGGGGGGGGGGGGGACACGTGACTCTAACAAAAAATAGCACTTTAAATTAAGCTGAAATATTAATTTCACAAACGCATCACTTAATCAAAAAATGGTTTTAACAAACCCACAATAACTTTTTTTCTTGCGCACCATGGGGTAAGAAAAAAAAATACATCCCCACTTTACGAGTAGGGGAGGTACCCTATAAAAAAAATATTTCAAAATTTTATTGTACCACTTTGTCAGCGTAACTAATATGCATATTCATGCCAAATTACAGCTCTCTAGACCTAAGCATCTCCGAGCAATAGTGCGGACAGACGGACGGACGGACGGACGGACGGACGGACGGACATGGCGAAACTATAAGGGTTCCTTGTGGACTTCGGAACCCTAAAAAATGAGGGAACTCCTCGAAATTTGTTAGCATGTGTATGATTTTGGCATCAATTTCAAAGACTACAGTGAGACTTACGTCCCATCGTGCATCGTACACATGTTTGGAAACTATAGCCGAAAAAAATATGAAAAAAATAGAACCGACTTCAAACTCCGCAGCCTGTGAAGTCCGTGTCAAGTGAACCGCCCCTAAGCTGTGACTATCTTATAGTGAACTTGACACCAACTTCACAGGCTGTCGGAGTTTAAAGTCGGTTCTTTTTTTTTCATAAAACCTACGCACATTTGCAACTTGCATGGAGATCTCAGCTTACTTACGACTAAGTATCGTGGCCCTCCGGTATAAATTAAGAGCAACAAAATTAGTAACAATTCCCGGTACCCTAAAACGGATAAACCAGTTTACGTGAGGTCAACAAACCCGAACTTTAACTCACCCGCATTGCCGCTGTCAATTACGGTGACCAAGCCTTAAGGTTGTTGCACAAGCGCATGCATTCTCGGGCTTTAGTATTGTTTGATCTACTACTACTACAGCCTATTTGCGTCCCACTGCTTGGCACAGGCCTCTTCTCATCACGAGGGGTTTGAGCTATAGTCCCCACGCGGGCCCAGTGCGGATTGGGGACTTCCACAGACATCTTTCAATTACTTCTCAGATGCGTGCAGGTTTCCTCACGATGTTTTCCTTCACCGAAAAGCTCAGTGGTAAATTCAAATAGAATTTCGCACATAAGTTAATTTAGAGGTTTGAGCCGGAAACGAACCCCCGACCCTCTGCATGAGAGGCGGTAGGTCGAACCACTATAGGCCACCACGGTTTACTGTTTGATCGATCGCACATAACCCGTATAAGTGCTAAACTATGTCAAATTCAACTATTATATAAATGACAAATAAACATATAGGGTCAAGCAAAACGAGTTTTTTTTACACACAGTATATCAGCTATCGATTCTAAGCATGTTTTTCAGGTTCTTTTTTTTCGAGTTGGTAAAAAAAAGTGCGGGATTCAGAGGTATCGCTCACACTACCGATCCAATATTGGATCATACTTTATTCTAGCAACTAGAAAAAAAAAACCTGAAAAACATGCTTAGAATTGATACCTGATCTGTGGGTAAAATAAGTACTTAATCATCACAACGTTTTGCTTCACCCAGTAGGATGTACATTTTCTCGATGAAATTTGGAAGTTATAGGGGATCGAAAAATCGATCTAGCTAGGTCTCATAGAGTAATAGTACATTATTGCAGAGGCCGCCAAGTAGCGCATTGCCGGACGAGTCAGTTAGAAGGCTGAGCGAAGCGAAGCCTTCTATTAGTACGAGTCCGGCAATCGCAATTGCGGCCGAGGTATATATAATGCTTTTCTCAAACAGCGAGGAAATACGTAAGGTCAGTCGGGGCAAGTGCGCCAGGATGGGGCAAGTGCGCCTAATATAAATATATCGAAACCTATAAATATTACTCAACTTACTAGTTGAGTAATATTTATTATGTTGGCTGTTTACAAGGCATAGGGGCGAAATAAATTTAGGCGCACTTACCCCACATCAGTATTTACTACTTCCATGATCGTGGATGATTTGGCCATGGAAGTTGTACTTATTACCTCCATGGATTTGTCAGTTTCTCTACAGAGGTGTCTCAAATAGCAAGCGAATAAAAAAAAAACACACGACAATAATGTTTTTGCTGGCCAAGGCCGGCAATGGACAGCCTCGCGCCTTCTTTTTTTGAAAGTAACACGAACATTTCCGACCATGTTTGAGAAAAATCATTTTACGTTTTATCACCCGACCTTAAGCTCGGTCGCCAAAGACACGGTATGTGGCCAGATGACATTTTCCATTAGTATTTTTTTTATATTGTCTCTTGATAAGTTAAGAAGTAAATAAGCTTCGTCTATTTCCCACATTATTTGATAGACAGACAAATGCTACACGGATAAACACAAGCCTGTAAAGTGTTACGTAACTAAATACCTCAGTAATATTCGCGTCATCCCACATGGGTAATAATGAATGACGTTGTTACACTTTCATAACTTTCTGTTCGTCGCGAAACGCAGCTTCGCGGAAATATGTGTTATTTTTATGTAGGTATGTCGGCAATAACTAATAAGGTGCCCGTATGAATTAACAATTTCGTATTTTACATTTAAATTACAGTTATGTAAAGATTATCGTTTAGGTCGACAACAAAAGGATGAATTCACACTTCACACTTTGGACCTTATGCCTGTTGACAAGGTTCATAAGAAGTAATAATACCAATACCTACTAAGGAAAAACACCGCAATGGGCAACAGATAGAATGTTTTTTTTATGTTAGGCTGTGTCTACATCGAACACCCATAAAATGTTTTTATAAAATATCTCATTTTTGTTCAAGAACTCACCCGTCTATCATTAAGGTACTAGACGATTTAATATCGTTTCACCGTTTTCCCTATTTATACAGCTTATAAGTACTTAATCGTTTTAAAGGCTATTCGAGAAAGTCGTTTTAATTTTAAGGACTCATAATTTCATTTTAATTTAGGTAGAATCTTAATTGTTTTTTTTTTCTTTTGACTGTGACTGTCGAAATAAAAACGTTTTAATGTAAGTAGATTCCTAGACCTATTCCAATAGAATCTTCCTAGTAATAATAATAATAAAATATACCTACCCACATTTAAGTTCCAGGTCTGCTCTTGTGAACGCCCCTTAGTGTAACGAAATGTAAAGTCCACCCGATACTTTGTTAAGTTTTTTATGTGGGTATGTCTGACATACGATTTTATCGCCGCTAAAATAAAGGGGTTACGATTAAATTGTATACCGAAGCTTTAAAATGTTTCACTCTCTCGCTTCTTAATTTTTTGGATGCTTCTTCACGTGATAAGATAATATCCATCACAGACGTTAATGTGAGTTTCTCGGCGAATTTGTATGGAATTCAACACTTTTGATAATGGAATCAAGAATATTTAATTTATCCAATTGCTTACTGTACAATTAATAAATATTTTGGGACATTTTCACACACAATCTAGCCCCAAAGCAAAGCTTGTACTATGGGTACTAGACTGCGATATAAAATACTTATATAAAAGTACATACATAAACAAATACTAAACATCCATGACTCGAGTAGAAGCATTCGTGCTAATCGCACAAAGTTTGCCATTAGCGGGATTCGAACCCGCAACCGTCTCGGATCCCGAAAGTTGTCAACGTCGCATATAGCTGTCAAATGTTTCGCTGTTTTTATTAATTTCTCAATATTGCTGAATTAAAAAGGAAGATATCATTCTATTGTTGAATGACGCGTCTCGTTTTATAATTGTTGATTAGACTGAATGTCTAACCAACAATGATAAGATTACATTAAAATGCATGGAAACTGCGATGGAAAGTTTTCAAAAGATACCTATTACTTCCATAGCTCTAAAAACTTCGTGTTCCTATGATAACTGTTGCAATCCATACTTAATGTTTTATTCAACGATAGAGCAATAATTCATGTTTTCATTCAGTAATATTCAGAAATTAATGAAAACAGCAAAATATTTGACAGCTTTTGGCGACGTTGCCAACTTCGGAGTAACTGAACCAAACCTGACGTGCCAAACAACGTGCAACAAAGCGAGTCACGCATGATCTCCGATGGACACATACTTACCCATCAGCCCATTATACTGATTTATTTGATAATACGCTACAACTAGAACAAATAATCGATTGCAATCGATTACATTACACCTGAACTGGTTGCATACTGGTTTATGCCTTTTAGGGTACCTATTTTGTTTTCTTATATTAGACTATAATTAATTAACTATCCGAGCACTCCATAGGTAAAACTCGCATTTATTAAGTCTAGCTTCTGCCCGCGACTTCGCTCTCGTGGAATGACGGTCACCGGGAGTGAATCTGCCGAGGGAGCGCTTGCTGTCCTCCGAGGTGCATGCTGCCAATTGGCTATGGGTGAAAAATGACAATGTGCTCGATTTTTTTTTAAGGATAGGAATAACCTTTCATATTAAGAGAAAAAAAACTCAGAATTTTCCGTGCCGGTGTTTCCTTGGTCCAAGTATGCAGCACTACTTCTTGAAAAAAAGTGTTGACACTATTGACATTATTGATTTTTTCAAGAAGTAGTGCTGCATACTTGGACCAAGGAAACACCTTTATTTCAATCGTCATAACACAAAATCAATTTCTTTTTTTTACGCGAAATCTACGGCACGGAAAATTCTGAGATTTTTTTCTCTTGATACGGAAGGTATTCCTATCCATAAAAAAAAATCGAGCACATTGTCATTTTTCACCCATAGCCAATTTAGCACCTTATGTTATGTGCCATATTACACGCTAAATTGGCAACACTGAGGTATCCGAAGCGTCAAATTTCACAGTGACATTGACACTATTGTATGAAATGACAAAATTGACATTGACAGCCACTTCGGTTATCGTGTTCCCACTCATATCGGTCCTGTGCTGTACGCATCCAACGGATACCTGCGACCTTCACCACGACCACTTTGTTGGTAGCTGCCGACAGCGCATCATCCGGCACACGAACGGGTTTCGAGAAATTTCCGTGCCAAAGCTAAACATTAAAATATGCGTAGTAAATTTGAATTCGACACAGTTAAATCTCTGGTTCATTGACAAAAACCTCAAGTTGCATAATTTGCGACAAAAACAACAATAAACCGAGTTACCTCATGTAGGCTAATGGGATTCTGCCACACTACGCGACCATTGATTCTAAACTCAAAGCGAGTAAATGTAAATGTACAATACTTGACATTTACTTACTAAGTAGTAAAAGAATAGTTAAAAATTAAAAATAAACTACAAATAGTATTTAAATTTGCAGAAAAAAAACTAAACAATAACCTAAAAACCTAAATTAGGGCCTTTCTTTCGGAAGGGTTCCCATCACGCAGGCAGCATTCCCTCGCTGTGTGGCAATAGCCAGTCTTTGCGCGAGAAAGCTGCCGGCGCGAGGGTCTCCCGTTGCCTCTCTCAAGCGCTTCCCCAGCGCCCCTTTGCCCCATGACCCCCGAGGTCCCCACCCCGAAGGCCACAAACTCATAGCTCGAGCCTAGGCAGCTATATTTATGTATTTAAAGCATGCTAGGACATGCATGATTGGCCGATTTCAATAATGAGCTAATGTACAGTCAATCATCCACCCCATATCACCATAATTATTATGCGTAGGCTAGGTGTGGTAGAATTACTGAGCATGAAGCCCAAAATACATAAATATTGTAATGTAATATACGTAGCTGAAATATAGGGGAGATACATGATTGGGTTAGGTAAAGCATATTGATGTAGTCTCACTATTAGAAGTTTTTACGTACGTACAGTTGCCATCTAATATGGAAGCCGTGGTGGCCTAGTGGTTCGACCTACCGCCTCTCATGCCGAGGGTCGGGGGTTCGATTCCGGCTCGCACCTCTAAGTTTAATTATGTGCAAAATTCAATTTGAATTAACCACTGTGCTTTTCGGTGAAGGAAAACATCGTAAGGAAACCTGCACGAAGAAGTAATTCAAAGATGTGTGTGAAGTGATGAGAGGAGGCCTGTGCCCAGCAGTGGGACGCAAATAGGCTGTAGTAGTAGTAATATGGAAGTAAACAAGGTAATCATAAATACCTGAACAAGGGTGATAAGGTTTTATTGACAAGACGTTCGAGATGTTCAGATATTTATTATGATCAGCCTGTTTGTTCAAATAGATATCTTACGGTACGCTGCTGGCACCCTTCTCCGCCTAGTAAATCCTCCATCCACACACTGTATGTCACATAATGGCCTCATCATTACCATAACATAACACGATTATGTCAACACTTTTTGTGACACGATGAGTCAGCCGTCCATACTGCATCCTTCATTGTGTAATGTTACCTTTCTTAGATACGAGTGTGGCTAATTTGGAATTTCTGAACCTAAATATTTGTTACCTCATTGTGTAAGAGCTTGCCTTGTGTGGTATTGCGGATACAATGGTTTTCTTTTTTCGTTTCTGGACGCATAATATGTAAAAATACACTTGAGAAGGTTTATTCCAAAAGTGGCAACGTTGCATACGATAGCTGTCAAATGTTTCGCTGTTTTATTAATTTGTCAATATTACTGAATTAATAAATAAGTAATCGTTCTATGGTTGAGATGAAATTGACGCGTCTCGTTTTATATTTATTGGCAAGGCATTCAAATGATAAGATTACATTAAAATGCATGGAAAATGCAATGGAAGGTCTTCAAACGATATTACTTCCATAATAGTAAAAATTCCGTGTTTCTATGATAATTGTTGCAATCCATACTTAATGTTTTATTCAACCATAGAGCGATTATTCATGTTTTCATTCAGTAATATTCAGAAATAATGAAAACAGCGAAATATTTGACAACTATTTGCGACGTTGCCAACTTTCGGAATAATTTAAACCCTCTTAAAACCGACCACCTCCAAAATCTATAGTTTACATATACCATCCTTACTAATATTACAAATGTTAAAGTGTGTTTGTTTGTTTGTTCATTTGTTTGTCCTTCCTTCACGTCGCAACGAGTGGACCGATTTGTATGAAATTTGGTATGGAGAGTTTAAGACCCGGGCAAATAACATAGGATAATTTTTATCCACGGGAACGGGGTTTCCACGGGTCAAATCAATTTTTCAATACTTCTATAACTATACCTGTCTATATGTATAGTATCCTATTCTATATAAATTAATGGCTTCTGTCTTGGACACTTCGCCAATATCAAAGTAAGGGTCACAGGCCTGCAAGTTGTTCGGTAATAAAGGTAAATGTACGGTGTAAATGATTAATAAAATAAAATTGGAGAAACTCAACAAACGTCAACGTCCATCTTGGGTGACGGCCATTGAGAAACCCCCATGTATAGTATCATCGGGTACGCGAATTCTAAGTCTGCGCGGGTCGCCAATGACGTCACCGCACCGTACCATTTTGACGTCAAGTCAATCGTCCCGCCTACCGAGCCGAATGACCGCCATCGTGCTGATCGTGTGACTCAATGACCCGCATTCGGAGAAAGCTATGATGTCAGCCTTATGCAAGCTTTGCTATACGGTGAATGTCAGATTGAGACAGCATTGTTTCAGGTAAGCGCGCGGCGATACCACATGATAGGGTATTAAACCATTTTTAGGGTTCCGAAGTCCACTAGGAACCCTTATAGTTTCGCCATGTCCGTCCGTCTGTCCGCACTATTGCTCGGAGATGCTTAGTTCTAGAAAGCTGTAATTTGGCATGAATATACATATTAGTTACGCTGACAAAGTGGTACAATAAAATTTTGAAATATATTTTTTTATAGGGTACCTCCCCTACTCGTAAAGTGGGGATGTAATTATTTTTTCTTGCGTACCCCATGGTGCGGCATATCGTTGAATAGGTCTTAAAAAAATATTGTGGGTTTGTTAAAACCATTTTTTGATTAAGTGATGCGTTTGTGAAATATTAAGCTTTAAAGTGCTATTTTTTGTTAGAGTCACGTGTCCCCCCCCCCCCCTGCCAGCTAAATAGCGGTATTTGGATGGCTGAAAAAAATCACGGTTATGGCATATATAACGTAGTTGAAAGGAAAACTATCACAGCTAAGTAGGCTGTACAAACTTACGAGTCATAGTCGACCAACTTATGAAATGATTAAAAAACCAATGATTTTTCTCGAGCGGCAGGCGCGTCGGGCGGGCACGTCATACTCATCTCATACCACAGGCTAGCTAGATGCTAGTAAGTCTTAGAAAGGTACTGTGGGCATCGTCAACTTCGGAACCCTATAATTTGCGCGTGGCCCGACACGCACTTGGCCGGTTTTTTTAATGTGGTTTAACATTATGCTTATCTCAGATTGAATCACAAGATTTTTTATTTCGATTTTCTGAATGGGATACCTTAAAAAGTACTTTAAAATTTTCATTGTCAGTTTTCGCGCTAAAAAGCTAGCCGCCATGTTAGCTTGGTCTGTGACGTCACTAGGATAGTAAATAAATGCATAGTAACCAAACAAGTCAAGTCAAAACTTAAAACGGTTCCTTTGTAACGCTTTGTTTACAGTAGAAGTGACGTCACAGCAGAATAAAAAACTACATTTTATAAATGTAATTTATAAAATTATTTATGATTTTTTATGATTAAAAGTCGATGTTTTGGGTAGCATTTTTATATAATCTATCATAAATTAGTATTTTTCCTTGTTTGAACTACCGCCTCTCATGCAGAGGGTTGAGTAGGGTGGGACTTTGGAGCCGTATCGCAGCCATGAGTTTACTTATGTGCGAAGGAAAACATCGTGAGAAAACCTGCAGCATCTGCGCAGTAATTCAAGGTTATGTGTGAAGTCTCCAATCCAGTGGCTGGCACCTATTCCACTGCTTGCAGATCTCAAGTTTCCACAAGACACTTGTCCTTCACCTTTGAAAAAATGCCTACACTTCTTTTTTTTATATATAAGCAAGCATTTGACCACCCGTCACCTGAAGTGACGATGTGGTGAAACATGTTTACTTAGATAGTACCTGTTCACTCTCGACTTGAAAAGATCCAAGTTATAACTATCGGGGAAGAGACCGGCCGGTAGAATTCTACTCCTTACCCAACTAACAAAATAACATAGCTGTTCGCATGATGAAGCATGAATCGAAGCGCTTCGTGCGCGCTGGAGAAATATCTATATATTTCTTCTCAATCATTAAGCAATAATAGACTCGTCAACGCTTAAGTCCCTACTTGTCGGTACATTATGTAGAGCACGTAAGGCACGTTGCAAGATACTAGTTCTACGGCCGCCCTAGATATCTACGGAAAATACGTCTCATTATGATTCACGTGTTATATTATCGCACTCAGGTTATAAGCATTACTAAGTAAATGGCTTCGAGTATAATCGCACCAATTAAGTAGGTCAAGCAAAAAAATTGGTGAAGTAAGAAAGATGTTAAGAGGGTTTACTCCGAAAGTTGGCAACAGCAAAATATTTGGCAGCTATATGCGACGTTGCCAACTTTCAGGATAAACCCTCTTAATTACTAAACATGGTTGACTAACACTACAAAATACATTGTTGTATTTTGTAGTAGTATTAAGGTGTGTTTCCAGTCAATCCGCTCTGCGTCGTATCAGTAAAATCCCACCCTTCGATAGAATTACTTACCTACATCAGGAGTTTGATGAAGTATGCAAGTAATAGATACTTGCCTACTGAAAAATGTTGTATTCTCGTGACCACGGCCGCTGCATCGCGGCCGAAACGTCGAGGTAAAATATAAAATATAAATAGTTTTTACGCGATTAAGCCCCGTTGTTGGTAGTGTGTTTAATATGAGTGTGTATCGCGAAAGTTTTGAGACAATGTTATGTTACTTAGGTACGCAACCATTCAAAGCATCAAATCGTACTATCGCGGACACTCCTGAAGACTAGGTGATATCTAAATGAAGGGTTTTCATTTACAATCTAAGTAGGTAAGTTTCTACTGACATAGAAATAGGCAGTCGATTGCCTACCTTAGCTAAGAACTAGGTAAATTGCGAAATATCCTGCCTTTTTAAGATTGAAACCGATTTCACGGATGCATATTTTAAAATGTTGCTCGCCAATCTAGTTTTTACTTCTTAGTTGGAAATTGTAAATATACTACTACTACTACTACAACCTACTTGCGTCCCACTGCTGGGCACAGGCCTCCTCTCATCACGAGAGGGTTTGGGCTAATAGTCCCCACGCGGGCCCAGTGCGGATTGAAGACTTCAGACATATCTTTGAATTACTTCGCAGATGCGTGCAGGTTTCCTCACGACGTTTTCCTTCACCGAAGAGCTCAGTGGTTAATTCAAATTGAATTTCGCACATAAGTAAACTTAGAGGTGCGAGCCGGATTCGAACCTCCGACCCCGCATGAGAGCCGGTAGGTCGAGTCGAACCACTACGCCACCACGGCTTAATTGTAAATAATTATAATTTTATAATTAACTAGCTTCTTCCCGCGACTTCGCCCGCGTGGAATTCGGTTATCGCGCTCCCGCGGGAACTATGCGTTTTTCCGGGATCAAAAGTAGCCTATGTCCTCTCCCGGGACCCTAACTATTTGCGTACCAAATTTCATCGCAATCGGTCCAGCGGTTGAAGCGTGAAGAGGTAACAGACAGACAGACAGACAGAGTTACTTTCGCATTTATAATATTAGTATGGATAGCAGGTTCCTACTGTTAGTTTTATTTTTCGATTTATGCAAGTTAAAGGTTCAAATATATGTCGTAAAGTATAATACCTAATAAAACTAAATTACCACGCTATTTATTTATAAAACAAACATTCTAGTAATGCAGGTCCCGTAAAGTGGCAACATTACGCAATAGCGCATCGCTCTCACCGGCTGACTCACGAACGATACGATAATCCACTTTCGAACTTAAAAACCAAATATAGAACGTCGCGTTGTCTACGGATCGGTTTAGTACCGGCGGTCAAGTGCGAGACGTGATATTTTGTAAAGAAAATATAATACGCGACTTTCATAAAATAGGTATCAAATTACTTACTTATGTGTAACTTAAAAGTTCTATGTAAGTATTTTGTGAAAGCAATATAACCAAAATTACTAACAGATTAACGTACATATATCTAAGTATGTATTTATTACATTTTGTATTTGATTCTTCTGCACATCTTAGTACAGAGCACCGCCTACCAACCTAGTTTATCTTCATACTGAATACCAAATTTTACATTCAAACACAATATTGTCTTTTTGACACAAACTACTTATAGAAAAATTCTAATAAAAATAAAAATAAAAACTAGAACTAAAAATAACTAGTTTGTTTTTCTTATCATCTCCACTATCCAAAGGTTGTCTGGAAGAGATCGCTATAAAGTACTCTTATATTGTATTGTATTGTATAGTGTATTAGAGGAAGGTACTAGCTATACCCGAGGGTTCCCTGCTCAAACCCGATAAGTCGCCGTAAGAAAACAATAAAACTTGAATTTTTGTCATAGTACATAGAAAGTTCACAATTGGCTATGGGTGAAAAATGACAATGTGCTCGATTATTTTTTTTATGGATAGGAATAACCTTCCGTATCAAGAGAAAAAAGTCTCAGAATTTTCCGTGCAGCAGATTTCGCGTAAAAAAAGAAATTGATTTTGTGTTAGGACGATTTAAATAAAGGTGTTTCCTAGGTCCAAGTATGCAGCACTACTTCTTAAAAAAAAGTGTTGTCACTGTTGACGGTGACAGTTTTTGCATCATTCGTAATAACGTGTTTAAAGCATACGTCGTCGTTCGGGCCAAGCACAAACGAAAGTCCAGTAAGCAAAAGCAGTCATCAATAAGCTATTTTTCCAATAAAATTCTTAAAAGGGGCCGTTCAAGTATTACGTAAGCACCAAGGGGGGGGTGGGGGGTCTCTGTTTTGCTTATTTTGGATGACATGGGGGGTAGGGGGGTCTAGATGATGATTACGTCATCGTTAGTTATTTACTTTTTTACACAAATGGCAACCCTCAGATTGTCTATGCGTGAAAACGAAACGCATTTTCGGGGATTCCCGCAAATAATGCATATGTTTAGGCACTCGCTTTGAGAACCGATTAGGGGAATTACCGCGCATTAGGGAAATTACCGCGCGCTATTCACTTGTCTAATTAATGCATCTATTATATTATATTATTTCTGATTATAATATTTTTGTCCCTTACACTTATTTTTGTCCTTAAACCTAATCTGTCCATGGATTTTCCTATTTTTAAAATGACAATATAAAAAATCATTTATAACTAAAAATGTTTACGTAAGCATAGGGGGAGGGGGTAAGAGCTTTGCTTACTTTTGATGACAAGGGGGGCGGGGGGGTAAAAAATGGTAAGAAATCTGCTTACGTAATACTTGAACGGCCCCAAACACGTAAAGTTATGTTCGTACGAAGGAAGCGAGAACTGTCACCGTCAAATGTCAACACTTTTATTTGTCAGAAACATGTGCTGTGCTTACTTGGACCAAGGAAAACCCGAATCTTTAAATCGTCATAACGCAAAACCAATTTTATTTTTAACGCAAAATCTACGCCACGGAAAATTCTCAGATTTTATTCTCTTATTACGGAAGGTTATTTCTATCCATAAAAAAAATAATCAAGCAGTTTGTCATTTTTCACCCATAGCCAATTGTAAACAAAGTATCTCGACTTATTGGGTTTGAGCTTTGAGGGAAGCGTTTAAGCAGGGAACATATTATTATGTATAGTACTATGAAATTAAGAGTTTATTCAGAAAATAACAAGTTAAAATATTAAAAATAAACTACAAATAGCATTTAAATTCACAGAAATAAGAAAAATTCAAGCTAAAAAATAACCTAAATACCTAAATTAGGGTCTTTAAATAGGAACCAAGTGGCGGATCCAGCCCCCTCCCCCTAAAATCATCTAAATGTACTCGAATTTTTCCATGATTTTATACTCGTATTAGTTTATTAGGTACATAAGTTTAGGTAAGTACTTCCCACGGTCACCGTCTCACGATAAATAAGTGTAGTATCATATAACGTATACGAGTGGGTGACTTAAGGCTTCTAATTTCGGCGACGACCCCCAGATAAGGAAAAATTTATCTGCGCGGATTGCGCGATATTTATACGACCCCGTCGCAATGCTCAAGACAAGAGATCAATATTTGGAAGTGAAGTGACTCATCAACAAATTGCCTTTTTTTAAATGGAATGGAAAGTTGAATTCAAAAGATGTAAAGCTAGAAATGCATGAAACGAATTAGTGCTAGTCAAATGAGATTATTTTTTTATTAAAAGTCAAGACGCAGGTTTGAATGGGGTTAAATATTTAGAAGTCTATTGCCATTTTTATCACTCTGTAATTCATGAAAGAATTTTATCATATTGGTGAAAAATCCCCTTCGATTAATGATGGATATTTTTTTTCAGGTTTCCTAAATGTCATCACTCAGATAAGATGTCAGCACCCAGTTCTCCACCCGGGTAGGTATGCATCAAGACCTTACACTATTTTTATGGAGTGAGGGAATAATAAAACACCTAATAACAATATATTTCATGTCCAAAAGTACGATTTTGCCAAACTTTGTATTCCCAGCAAAGCCAATCTTTTGTCGTTTATTGATTTATTCGTAAATCGGAACAATTCACACTTTTTGAATTCCTTTATCTCCTTTCAGTATCCTTCATGCAGAGCCAGGGTGAATGGCACAACCCTCACCAACCCAGAAACCCGCCCTGGCAGTTCTCAACACCAAGAAAAAGGTCTGCAGACTCCATGCAGATCCACTACCAACCGACCTCCTACAACCAAGGCCCTTTCGGTCCCAGGCCTATCCAACAGTCAAGTTATCAGGGTACCTACGACCCAAGTTACCAAGGACCTCACAACTACCAAAGCAGAAGTGCCTTTGATTTGATTAATTCAGAAACAAGAGGCAGTTCCAACGACGGGCGATTGCTGTCTGACTCCGCCTTCACAAGAATATCAGAGACTCTAGGTGCCATTAATACAGTAGGTCACTATCTCGTCGACATGGTGAACGAAGAAGAAAAAGATGAAACTGATCCAAACCTCAAACAGCTTCCACAGGCCTTATATACCTTAAGTAAAAATGTGCTGGGAAGGAATGTAACGGATAAAATTGCTCCTATAGTCAAAAAGGCGCTACCGAGAGTTTTACCTGATGCTCCGATCACGAAAATTGCGACAGGTGATCTCCATGATTCTAAAGCTTGTACAACACCAGAAGGAGAAGCAGGAATATGCGAAGACCTTAGCAACTGTCCACAGCTGCTCCTAAACTTGATCAGTCTTCGAGAGTCTCTGTGTTTCAAGGACCTTTTCGTACCAGGAGTTTGCTGCCCTAAGAACGCAATAGTAACTACACCAGCTTTTGAACAACCCGTACTTACCACTACAAGTAAACCTACATACCTGGTCCCAGTGACCACTCAGAAGCCACAGACGAAGCCAACGACTACTAAGAGACCGCCAACTACGAAGAAGCCATCGGCGGTTCTCGTCTTGACTACGAAGCGGCCACGACCTGTGACTACCAGTAGACCTGTGACTACCGCAGTGACTACAACTCGAGCGCCACCATCGACTACGTTTGTGACCGTACCGCCACCAATCATCACTAACTTCTCCAATATCGTTGATGGAAATGGTAAGTTTAGTGGAAAGTAAGTTGTTTCAGAAAATACATAACAATTCATATAATGCATAATCGCGATTATTTAAATATACGCAACTGCGGTCTGCGCCGGTTGTGGTCACGATCTGTGATTTTTTTTAGTTCATTTAATTTGTGATTGTTTAAGTAGCCTAACTTGCTTATCACATGTTATGTGTGCGTGATAAAAAGGTTATGTTTTTGGCAAAGGTTTCCAGCCAGCATCACTCATTTTCATATTTTGCATTGCATTTTCAGAATGTGGTCAAAGGGAGGACGAAGGAGGTCGCATAGTGGGCGGGACGGAGTCAGAGTCGGGCGCGTGGCCGTGGATGGTGGCCATCTATCTTCATGGCAGCAAGCGGCGCGAGTTCTGGTGCGGCGGAACTCTGGTGGGACCCAAGCATGTGCTCACCGCCGCGCATTGCACTAGAGACTCGAAGCAGAGGCCGTGAGTGTTTAGGCTATTCCCAGTAGTCCGCGTCCCGTTGTCCGAAGTGCGAACAAACGGAAATAGTCTACTATGCAAGTGCAAATTCCCATGTAGTAGTCATCACCTGTTACTGGGAGTTTATTAGGATATTTTCTCCATTTTTTCGCACTGCGGACTACTAGGAAAAACGAATGCATGAGGATTTGGATTTGTATAGTATATATACTATTTCCAATATTTCCATATTTGTTCCAGAAGTGTCTTTAAGCGGCTACAAACTTTTTTCCATCAGGAATCGAAAGAGTTCTAGCCTTGTCAGTCAGCTAAGATTATATCAGCTGACTGAGGTCAGTAAGTAGACGAGGCTAGCTTAAGAGATCTTGAATGAAGAGTCCTTTACCTTGCTCAGTAGTGCATATAGCTGATAAGCTGACTGACTTCTTCCTGACCGTTTTTGGTCACAGTGACTGTCTCACGTATGGTCAAGGTTTTGATATTCTCGTTGCATCCCTTGGCGTATATAAGTATGGTGACTTGAACAACCAAACTTGTAAGCAATGTACATGCGTACTATCGATTCAACTAAATCGTGAGCCACTGCAGAATATTTTCACGCTTGGTAAGGAAAAACATCATGACACTTACTGTGAAAACTTTCTACGTTGGGTGTGTTGGGCCTAGTGTGTCAGGTCAGCACCCTACCGATTATATAGTGTAACTTATTTACTCTACCCGCCGTTCCAGGTTCCCCCCTCGCCAGTTCTCGGTGCGCGTGGGCGATGTGGACCTGGGCTCCGACGACGAGCCCTCGCGGCCCGCCACCGTGCGCGTCGTGGCCGTGCGCGCGCACGAGCAGTTCTCGCGCGTCGGGTACTACAACGACATCGCTGTGCTCGTGCTGGCTGGTAAGAGGTTAAGACAATAAATAAAGAGTTATCTTTTTTTGTGACAAACAGAGGTTAGGTGGTTTACTCGAGGTGTCAACAATGCGTTTCGGGTTGCCAGTCTCTTTGTGCTAAGGAAAAGCGGTTTTTTTTTCGTCATGAAATGCTATTTCAAAATCAGCTCCATAGAGCTCACACATATTAACAACATATTGCCACATTTTTACTAACAATTCGATGGACTAAACCAGTAAAATATGTATGAACTCTTCAAGGTCAGGGGGTATTGTAACGTCATTACCGTTCCGTGTCATCAGAGTGAATAGAAAAAAGTACTGAAAGGAAAGTGTATTTATACTCTTTTGTCTGCCCAATAATTTCTTGAAAATGTTCATGTTTATTATCCTCCTGTTGATTTTCAGATAACGTCCAAAAATCAAAATACGTGATCCCCATCTGCCTACCACCCGCGGATCTGTCCCGTCGCTTCGAGGGTGCCGTGGCGACGGTGGTGGGGTGGGGCACTACCCGGTACGGGGGCTCCGAGAGCAGTAGACAGCTGGAGGCTCGGCTTCCTGTGTGGAGGAATGAAGATTGCGACCGGGCATACTTCCAGCCTATCACAGATGCTTTCCTGTGCGCCGGGTACACGCGCGGAGGCGTCGATGCGTGCCAGGTGACTTGTCATTCTCATACTGGGCCAATAAACTATTTCTTGTTGTTATTCTGTCCCGTTATATAAAAGACAAAATGATAAGAGATTCTTAGAAAAAAAACTGTTACAACATAGACTTCTAAGATGTTGAGAAAATGTGAAAAAAGTTGATTCGCCCTATTACTTTGTAGAAGATACTGCTAGGTCATAAGAGAAGGTTGTCGAAGGCACGAATAATCAATTAATTACTTCGAAGTAGAGTACTTATTGTTTTGTTTCTTGTGACTGGAACACTTAATGAAGCGCTATGTATGAACGCTTGCCGGAAAATTGCTCACTATCACAACCAAAGGTCAACCAACATTCGTTAAAAGGAGGGTAAAATGGTTGAAAAGCATCAAATACTTAACATTCCATTTCGCACCGAGTTATTTAAAGCTGCCTTTCCTCTAAGGTGTTTTACAAGAACCCCCTCCCCCCAAATTCGTCACGTAATACTTGAACGCTCCCGAAGACAAAATCACGTCTTCGATTGATTTCCTTAAGGAAAAAAGTACAATGCTCATGCCATCATCAATTAGAACGCTTATAATTTCTGCAAAACAAATTTTCTACTTTCAGGGTGACTCCGGCGGCCCTCTGATGTTACAAGTGGCTGGAAGATGGACGCAAATCGGCGTGGTCTCATTCGGAAACAAGTGTGGAGAGCCCGGATACCCCGGAGTGTATACACGCCTCACGCACTACGCTGGGTGGCTGCAGCAGAACTTAGTTTGATAAGCTATAAAAAAAAACTATATTTGTATATACGGTTACAGTAGGTGCCAAAGAGACATTACACTTTTGGACCTTAATACAATGGAATAGGGTGAAAAAGTGTACACATCTCTTTGACGTCGACCGTACTACAAAATACTTACCAACTTAATTAAAATAAAAAACTCTCTTACCCGTATTAGAAACAAGTACCATCAAATTATGTTAGCCTATGTTAGTTCTGTATTGTAACACAATTTCAAAAGGCACGATTAGTTTATTTTTGAAAATTTGTCTGTTTGTTATTCAAATTGTGTTATGTTACAGAACTCAAATGCTAATCCAAGTACCACAATAGCCTGTCAAGTCATTCTTCTCTTTAGTTACTGAATTTACAATTAATCGGTAATTTCCTGACCCTTAATACCAATTAATTGCTGCATTACATTGCATCAATTGTAATAGGCTAATAGCACATTTTAGTTTATTGCGGGAGAATGTGTCGAACAACCATCCAGTTACCAACTCAGAAAATAATTTTAGTCTCTAAGTATTGCCATAATAAGAAAATATTGTGGCATTCATAAGTATTTATTCTGATACGCTCATTCTATTTATTGTGCTTTTGGTACACTGGTAAACAGTTTTGTGATAAAGTTAATTGACTGGTAATTATAGTATTTTATCCCTAAGTAGTATGTAAGCTAGAAATTATTAATGCGAGTTATTATTATTAATTATTATACGATTCAAATGAGTTTTCTTTTATTTCTTATATACTGCCCGAGAGGTGCAGAAATAATATCCAAATACAAACATTTTCATCAAATTACTGTTACTTTAAACGATACAGATTGTATTTTAGCACACTCATGTATAAGGCCTTTACAAGAATGTTGCCAGTTATAAAAATGAAAATATGGACGTACATGGGGCGCAGCAAATAAATGTACATGTTTTATAGAATTAAAAGAATAAGTTAAATACTAATGATTCAATTTAAGCACCACTCATATAATCTTAAAGATCCCCGGTTTATACACGATTTTTTTTAAAAGAGTGGGAGTGAAAAGAAAAACCTAGCAGCACCACAACTGCCACTTGTCAAGAAACTGACATCAGTCAAAATGAACGTCAGTTCGCCGTGACGAATCCTTTAAATTCATTAAAATTACAATGAAAATAAACAAGTAATCTGATAAAATGCTTTTAAAGCCACTATCGATAACCGAGTACTGACCAGCCAACGACTTTTACTGTTTATTCGTTGAGAGAGCTTGAAAATTCAAGTTTTAAAGATGAAGTACGCGACGTCGCCAACTCCTGGAGCCAGTACTTCGTTTAATTATCCGAGGAGTACGTCTCCGCTGCCAGCGCCGGCCAACTACCAGCCCACCACGGCTAGCGCGGCCGTGAAACGGTACAAGTACCTGCGGAGACTGTTCAAATTCAACCAGATGGACTTCGAGTTTGCCGCTTGGCAAATGGTGTACCTGTTCGTGTCGCCACAGAAAGTGTTTCGGAATTGTAATTATAGGAATCGTAAGTGCCTGCAATCATTATAGATTATAACATAGCCGGTGTATGGGAAAAGAAATGATCAAGACATAAAGATCACATAAATTCCAGCCATTTTTTGTTTTTGTATTTATTCTATTTGCCAGCAGCCTTTAGGCCATAATCAGATATGTGCAGCGAAAGGGATTTTGGAAGATGCACATCCAATGATGTGACATCATTAATTACAATTTAGATTGTAAGTTGTTTCCTTTTTAGGTGAAATTTAGAGTTGGCAGTGTTAGTAAGATTAGAGGACAATACATTGGTGTAACATTATAGTCGCATTTTGTAGGCTTTGCAGAATTTATCTACTTTCTCTCTGACCATTGACATTCCTATGTATGAAAGCTGCTGATTCGTTAACTTAATGAGGGGCGGGGCGAATGAAATTTCTGCTTGCAAACGATTTAGTCGAAAAAGGTAAAGGCGTTCTCCGAGTCGATAGTACTTCAGTATTCTTAAGAAACCATGGTGCTCCACAAATTCCAGATGTGAAGATCTTTTTTTGTATAATAAACTGAACAATATGTTGATGCTTGTTGGTAAACAGAGACCCAGCTAATCCGTCTGCAATCATATAAAAAAGAATGATGTGACAGTAAAAAGCCAATTCGAAAACAGTGATTTTATACAATGAAATGTTATTTCAGATACAAGATCACAGTTTGCGAGAGACGATCCTGCATTCCTTGTGCTACTTAGCATTTGGCTATTCTGTAAGTATCTTGTTTTCATTCATTTTGTATATTTGATAACATTTTAATAATCAAGCAACCAAAAATCTATAACAGCTGCTGTTCTAAAGACGTCAATAAGACTAAATAAGTTTGTTATTGACGAAAGAACTAATCTTGCTAGATAAGTTCATACTTTATACAGCACTTGGGAGATGGGAGGTATAACCTTGGGCCTGAGTTGAAGGGAGGTTGAGGAGAATTTTTATTTTTTATTAATTGGTATAACGAAACAAAGGTATAAAGGTAAAAGTAGGTATTACATATCCATGTGAAGAGACTTTGGACAATCTGTTTTTTAAAAATTATTTGTTCAATTGTTCATGTTCCATTGCAATACAATATCAATTCTGTCTTAAAAACATATAAAAAGCCGAAGGTGACTGACTGGTCTATCAATCACTACAACAGCCTATTTACGGCCCACTGCTGGGCACAGGCCTCCTCTCATCACGAGAGGGTTTGGGCTATAGTCCCCACGCGGGCCCAGTGCGGATTGGGGACTTCACATACATCTTTGAATTACTTCGCAGGTGCGTGCAGGTTTCCTCACGATGTTTTCCTTCACCGAAAAACTCAGTGGTAAATTCAAATTGAATTTCGCACATAAGTAAACTTAGAGGTGCGAGCCGGAATCGAACCCCCAACCCTCAGCATGAGAGGCGGTAGGTCAAACCACAAGGCCACCACGCCTGCCCGCCCGGCTGACTGTTCGACTGGCCTGGTCTATCAATGAACAGCTCATACTACTGGACGGATTAGAATGATAATTGGCACGCTAATAAATTGTATGGTAAACATCTGCTAAGAAAGGATTTTTGGAAATTCTACCCCTAAAGGGGGTTGAAAATTTGTGTGCTCTTGCTCTAACTGGTGGCCGTAGTTGTAGAGAGATGGTAGTTGTTAATAGTCTGTGTTCTGTCCTGCAGTCTCGTCCATCTGCTTCGCGCTGGGCATGGGCCTGGGCTGGGGACAGCTGGTGCTGTTCATCCTATTCGTGGTGTTCGTTGACTTCATCGGAGCAGGCTTGGTGGTGTCCACAATTTTTTGGTTTGTATTGTATATATCTCTAATATATAAAATTCTTGTGTCACAGTGTTGTGTCACAGTGTTTGTAACCAAACTCCTCAGAAATGCTTGACTGATTCTTATGAAATTTGAAGTGAGGTCTGAAAATAGAACGAAAGTTTGTCATTTCCGAACGAGCGCTTTTTGTTTTTTGACAGATCGTGAGCGTGCCTAAAGTTGTTTTTTACGAACTACTGTGTGTAGTTTTTTTGAGATTCATCCTGTTCATTTATTTCTTTATTCTTTTTTTCGCAAATGTATTAAAAAAATCGTTTTATACACGTGCGAAATTGTCATTTTCACTCGTCCCTAGTGTTAACGCTCGCTTTCGCTCACGCCGACGTAACTAGGCACTCGTGATAAAATGAGAAACTTTTCGCACTTGCATCAAAATGTACTATTTCATACCCAAAAAACAAATCCAAGGCGGTACTAAGTCCGCGGGGTCAGCTAGTCTAAATATATAAAACTCAAAGGTGACTGACTGACATAGTGATCTATCAACGCACAGCCCAAACCATTGGACGGATCGGGCTGAAATTTGGCATGCAGGTAGATGTTATGACGTAGGCATACGCTAAGAAAGGATTTTGCGAAATTCCCACGGGAACGGGAAAAAAACGGGATTTTACATTTAATATTTCTGCGCATACGAAGTTGCGGGGAAAAGCTAGTTGTTATTATAAAATTGAACAAATCAGTTGAATCACCTTATTTTCTGTAGAGAATTTACTCAGCCTCAGCATAGAAAATTCAGGTAAACCTTTATTGCCGCCTAGGTGGCTTGTATGAAAATTTGAACTCCATGAGCAATATCCAGGGGACGTTGTACAGGCTAAGTATGTAAAGTTGAAGCACTTCACTCCATCTGGGTCGTTTTTGGTAGCCTGGCCGAACCCGGGGATTCACTATAGCACCCCCTGCCCCGCCGTTACCATGGCCAGGAATAGCAGGGCCGCCGGGGTCTGGGCTGTGTTTGTGCCATCATAGTTCCCAAGTCTATCCCTTGGGGGGGATTTGACAATAGTCGCCACGCTTGGCAGGCGAGTTGGCGACCGCAGTTTTGAGGTGGTAGTGCTCGGAGGACGCTGCTGCCCATCCTCCGGTTTATCCCTTAGTCGCCTCTTACGACACCCACACGAAGAAGAAGGCGTCATCCTGTGGGGCAATAGCACCGACGCACCAGCACTTTTCACCCTTCAGAAAAAACTGATCAGAATCCTAGTCAACATAAAATCAACAGATACTAGCAAACCCCATTTCATACAGCAATAAATTCTTACCATACCCTCCATCTATATACTGGAAATTTGTAAATTTGTCAAAAAATATCCCCACCTATTTACCAAGCTTGAAGACGCTCCTGTGACCCACTACCTGCGCCACAGGGACAACCTCGTGCTGCCCAGCGGGAGCGACAGCTCTCGGCTGAAGCTCCACTCTTCGGGGCCATACGTTATGTCCATCAAAATTTACAATAACCTACCACAAATACTAAAAAAGGAACAAAAAGAACATATATTCATTAAAAAACTTAAACGAATTTTATTAAGTAAGGCATACTATACAGTTAATGAATACTTAGAGGACAAAATAATTATTTAAAACTAATAATACCCAATTCCCTCAAGTCGAAAGTCTTCGACCAGTGTGTGTTGCCAGTGATGACTTATGGTTCCGAGACGTGGGCGCTTACGATGGGCCTCATAAGAAGGCTCAAAGTCACTCAGAGGGCAATGGAGAGGGTTTCTCTGCGTGATAGAATCAGAAATGAGGATATCCGCAGTAGAACTAGGGTCACCGACATAGCCCGAAGAATTGCGAGCCTTAAGTGGCAGTGGGCGGGGCACATTGCTCGCAGGACTGATGGCCGATGGGGCAAGAAAGTCCTGGAGTGGCGTCCGCGAACCGATAGACGAGCTGTCGGTAGGCCTCCAACAAGATGGAGTGACGACCTTGTAAAGGTCGCGGGAACGCGGTGGATGCGAGTGGCACAGGACCGGTCTGAGTGGCGCGCCTTGGGGGAGGCCTATGTCCAGCAGTGGACGTCTATCGGCTGAAATGATGATGATGAATAATACCCAATTAAATTTTATCTTTTATTCCTGCATACACACCCATATACACACACACACACACACACACACACGCTCGCACACACACCCTAACCATACATGGCTATAAGAAGAGAATAATGTGCAATACCCATGTATACCTCGTATTTAAGATCTAGTTTATAATATTTGCTGCACCCTAACAGGTCCATGACATAGTACTTAAGTGAAATGTAACATCTTGTAAACACCATGGCATAGCAATAAATGACTATGATTATGAGTATGAAGAGAGGGGGTGGTGAAATTCTAGGCCGGCACCACACGGCACGGCGGAGATTAACAGTCTAATATAATACCTTGCCTCTTGTGCTTTGCTCCGCCAGAGCGCGTTTCCAAATTGGGTCCGCTTACGTCCCGAGACCCGCGACCCGATTTCTGTGTAAGGAGAACTATGAAAAACCAGTTCAAGATTTACGCAATACATGAGTCATTCATTATGCTATAAAAGGGATGACGACAACTTTTTTTTCCTTAGTCTATCAGGAAGATTATTGAAAAGTATTGGACACGTATTTTTTCTTTTTTCACGTAATCAAACTTATACGGAGATATATTGAGTTCAAATGTCGCGTGACGTCACGGTTAGGTATGATTAAATTTATACCTAACGGTGACGTAGTTAGCCCCCACTCTCCAACTTTAATGCGTTTTAACTTAGTCATTCTTTGTTAATTTGATAAAACAAAAAATACGTGTCTAATGTTTTTTTATTACCTGACTGACGGACTAATTAGAATTTCGATTTCTTCACCCTGTCGTCATCCCTGTAATGTAGCTATTTTGTATGCAATATAGTATGGCAAAATATAGTGATTCTTAAAATAAGCTAAACACCTATGTAAGTACGTACACAGTACACACGTATGCTTAACAAAATAAATTGATCTGATTTAATTTGATTATGGGTTGCCGAATGGCCGTCGTCCAAGATGGTTGACGTTTGTTGAGCTTCCCCATTTTTACTTGATTTATGTTTTATACCGTACTACTAACTACTACTACAGCCTATTTGCGTCCCACTGCTGGGCACAGGCCTCCTCTCATCACGAGAGGGTTTAGGCTAACAGTCCCCACGCGAGCCCAGTGCGGATTGGGGACTTCACACACATCTTTGAATTACTTCGCCAATGCATGCAGATTTACTCACGATATTTTCCTTCACCGAAAAGCTCAGTCAAATTTAAATTGAACCGTTTTATACCGTACATCTATCATTATTACCGTACACTGCTCGGCCTGTAGGACAATTAAATTACTTGGCATTGGCGAAATTGTCTTGCACATAGACAAAAACCATTATTTAAAAGAGAATAAGAAGAAAGAAGGGTCATTATCATTGATCTATTATAAGTAAGGATTCACAATCAGTCGGAGAAAAATGGCCCGTCAAAACGGGTGCCCGAAAAACTCCGGCACCCGTTTGGCGCTCAGTAAATTTGACACTTAAGTCTTATAGTGTTAGGTTTACTTTTGTATAAAATATTTATCTTGACACATATTATAAAGATACGTTATTAGCATATTGGAACGTATTTTCTAATGTCAGTTTGCTCCATATATTTTGACATATTCTGTTAAGCACTGTTCGTCCATATGTTATTAGGTATAGTTCAGAATCAGAATCAGAATTTAATTTATTGTTTGATTAAGCGTAATAATCCACCAAATGTAGAGGGGGGTTGATGTTAGCTCAGGTAGATGCTGCAGGCACGGAGATCAGCGGTGGAATCCGAAGACACGAAGACGATATCAAACTTATTAAAATATCTAAATCTTGAAGACTGGCCCTATTACTGTCCTAACACTGTCCTAACTATGAAATAATAGATTTTACGTTGAATTGATATTATATTTTGAGAGATGCGTTCTTTACAATGGTTATAAAAATACTAAAAATATTAAACAAAAACAGTTCTACGCTTAAAATTACCTATTTTTAGAAGAAAATGTGTCAACTAACCGATTGTACTCGGCCAGTCTCCACAGTATACATAGATGTTATAATAAATTCACAAGGTCAATGGTCATTATGTTTAAAAGGTTTATAGACATGGTTAAAATGTACCAATTCTTCGGTGTTGCAGGTACGTGAGCAACCGCTACTTGCGACGCGAGGGCGCGCCTGACGTGGAGTGGGGCTACGCTTTCGACGTCCACATCAACGCTTTCTTCCCGCCACTGTCGCTGCTGCACTGTCTGCAAATTGTGCTGTTCAATAGTGAGTTGATCACCTCTTATTACCATTATCTTAGCGATATTTTCCCTCTCGTGATGAGGCCTGTGCGCAGGAGGCTGTTATGTTACCTTCGGCCGTCTACAGAACCGGAGTTTTGGAACTGGTTCCGTACGAGGCTTTTAAATTACTTGTATGGAACTGGTTCCCTACGAGGCTTTTTTTTACCTGTATGGAACTGGTTCCGATCGAGGCTTTTGCTGTGCTTTTAGGTAACCGACTGCGATTACTTCATAAAGTAATTTGTAGGTAACTGATTCCGATTACTTTATATGTACCTATACTATTTATACATATCTTACTTAGGTCAAAGGTGTGAATGTAGGTTAGGTTTGTTAGTCATCTATATACGCCCGAAGGGCAAACTACCTAGAAATAGGGACCCCACGTAGCGGGGACCCGTCGACCCAGTCACATTCCTAAGTCTTTGCATATTCACGGACTGAGTGGACCCTTACCGGTAAACTAGTAGTCGACATTCGGGGAAAATAGACATTCAGGGAATAGACATTCAAGGGAATGGACTTTCAGGGAACAGACATTCGGGGAATAGACGGTTGAGGAATGGACAATAAGTGAATTAGACCACGTGGACCGCTCCGTTTTTTTAAATACTTGATAGTTAATAGTTAATAGTTCCGTACACGGCTGATGAAATATAATAATTACTTGATCGGAACCAGTTCCATACAGGTAAAAAAAAAGCCTCGTAGGGTACCAGTTCCATACAAGTAATTTAAAAGCCTCGTACGGAACCAGTTCCGAAACTCCGGTTCTGTAGACGGCCGAAGCGGTTATGTTATGGTAAGTGGTGGGTGGTGAAGGTGGTGTCGACATTTCTTAATGCAGGTTTTGTATCTGCACTTAGTACTGAAGAGAATTACAACCAGAACTATTTTATTAGTATAATAAAATAAACAAAAAAGCCGTGGTGGCCTAGTAATAAATAAATAAATAACTTGGGACATTTCACACATATTGACCTAGCCCCAAACTAAGCAAAGCTTGTACTATGGGTGCTAGACAACGATATAAATACTTATATAGAGAAATACATACATATATAAATACTAAACATCCATGACTCGAGTAGAAACGTTCGTGTTCATCACACAAAGTTTGCCCCGAGCGGGACTCGAACCCCCGACCGTCGGAACAGAAGGCAGGGTCACTACCAACTGGACCAAACCGGCCGTCTAGTGGTTCGACCTACCGCCTCTCATGCCGAGGGTCGCGGGTTCGATTCCGGCTCGCACCTCTAAGTTTACTTACGTGCGAAATTGAATTTGCATTTACCATGAGCTTTTCGGTGAAGGAAAACATCATGAGGAAACCTGCACGCATCTGCGAAGTAATTCAGAAATGTGATTGAAGTCCCCAATCCGCACTGGGCCCTATAGCCCAAACAAAGAGGGTTTGGGCTATAGCCCGGGCGTGGGGACTATAGCCCAAACCCTCTCATGATGAGGGGAGGCCTGTGCCCAGCAGTGGGACGCAAATAGGCTGTAGTTGTATTAGTAGTATACTAATAATAAGTCTGTAGAAGAAGTCGCGTCTGAAACTTGAAAATTAATAGAAACTATCAAGTCAAGGGGAATATATAAATGATACTGAACACAAAATAACGACTTTTAGAAAAAAAAATGTGTATCGTATGTATGTATCTATGTCCGGATTTAGCTCGAAAACTGCTAAACGGATTGCAACAAAGTTTGGTGTGGGTAGTTTATAACACTGGTCAACATATAGGCTACTTTTTATCCCGGAAAAATGCATAGTTCCCGCGGGAATGCTATTAACGAATTCCACGCGGACGAAGTCGCGGGCAGAAGCTGGTAAATAAATAAGGATCCAATCCATAGTAAGAGCCAGTTGGCACATGTTTTCTCCCCTCATACACTTCTATCAGTCTGTCATTTCATTAAAAATAGGTTCTCATTATTGTACTTAAAAAAATAGCCCTTTGGAGACACCGTACATCTCCAAAATTGAAATATTTTTAGTTATACATATTTAGTTAAGTACTGCCACTAATTAATATTTTCATTAATTTGTACCTAATATAAGACCATCTCTAGGATCTTAGGTTTGATATAGATTTGGGTTTAACTTAGGGACTATACATCCCTAAAATGTAATTTTAGTATGTACCTATATATGTATTTTTATACATATTAATGTAAATGTAATGTAAGTCTATATGTTTAAATTTTGAAAAAAAGGCCTTCTGCTGAGTTTGTTGCGGCGCTTCTTCTCAAGCAATGGGTCTAGGAAGCGCTGGTAAATTCATTTCTGTTGAATTCATTTAAAAGTGACGTGTAAAAGTGCCCAGATGTGGCCTATTTGCTGAATAAATATTTTCATTTTCATTTTTATAGCATTTAGTAAGACAATGACGGCCGGATTGGTCCAGTTGGTAGTGACCCTGCCTTCTGTTCCGACGGTCGCGGGTTCGAGTCCCGCTCGGGGCAAACTGTGTGATGAACACGAATGTTTGTACTCGAGTCATGGATGTTTAGTATTTATATATGTGTGTATTTCTGTATATAAGTATTTATATCGTTGTCTAGCACCCATAGTACAAGCTTTGCTTAGTTTGGGGCTAGGTCAATATGTGTGAAATGTCCCAAGATATTTATTTATTCTTTATTTATTTATTTAGTAGCATTTTATTTTTTTCATACAAACTTTTAAAATGTGAATCTCTGTCATTCCAGGCCTGTTAAGCCACGAGGGAATCCTGCCGTGTTTCGTGTCCAATACGTTTTGGCTCGCGTCCATCTTCTACTACCTCTACATCACGTTTTTGGGCTACAGCAGTAAGTTCTCATACTCATATCATTTATTAAACACACTATCACCGGGACTTAATCGCGTAAAAACTATTTATATTTTACCTCGACGTTTCGGCCGCGATGCAACGGCCGTGGTCACGAGAAGACTGTTTAATATGAGTGTGTATCGCGAAAGTTTGAGACAATGTATATCATTTATTGCCAAACCATGGTTTTTACAAGATGTTACAATGTTTTCTTAAGTACTAACATGGACCCTGTGAGGGGGCAGCAAAATATTAAAACTAAATAGACCTTAAAATCTAGATGTAAGTGCAACCGGTAAATTAGTATATAATTATTACCAAATTCAACTATAAATTGTCCTTATAGTTACGTTGGTTGTCACTACATGTATATATACACATCTTTGTCATGGATATGAATGTTTCTTAGGTAGGTATATGTAAAAAAAGTAGTTGGTAAAAAAAACTGTATATGGGATTGGTTGTGTGAGCTACGCCTGAATCCCATACAATTTTTTTTTCTACCAACTCTAAAAAAATTAAAGACCTGTACAATATACTTAGAATTGATAGCCGATCCTGTAGGTTAATTATTTGCTATAAGATCTGACCCACCATGTATAGGTATATGTATGTATATTTATGTTGTTGTGTGTGCGTGTGTATGTGTGTGTTTGCGGTCTGTGTAAGTATGTATTATTTGTATTATCTATTTGTCATAATTATATTATTATTTTATCTTCAAAGTATTCATTAATACTGTAATATTTAGTTCTTTCAGATATTCCACTTTCATACTCTGAACTTACATGTATTGAACTGCAAGCGCAGAGCTACTACTACTACTACAGCCTATTTGCGTCCCACTGCTGGGCACAGGCCTCCTCTCATCACGAGAGGGTTTTGGGCTATAGTCCCCACGCGGGCCCAGTGCGGATTGGGGACTTCACACACACATCTTTGAATTACTTCGCAGATGCGTGCAGGTTTCCTCGCGATGTTTTCCTTCACCGAAAAGGGCAGTGGTCAATTCAAATTGAATTTCGCACATAAGTAAAGTTAGAGGTGCGAGCCGGAATCGAACCCCCGACCCTTTGCATGAGAGGCGGTAGGTCGAACCACTAGGCCACCACGGCGTCTCACCTTAATAGAAACAAAACTATGTATTAGCATAGAAAAAGGTATTAGTCTTAAAAACATGATTTTAGTGTCATTATTTACCTATCTCATAAAGTCAGCTCGGGGGCTCTGTTAAAAACGATACATTTTTTTTTCAAATCTGTTTATTTCCATTAAAAAAAAAGAAAAGGGAAATGCCCTATCCCTGCGCTCACGCTTGAGCCTTCCATACGGAACGTTTTGAGCGTTTCAACTGCTTATCTATTTCTACAGAATGGACGCAGACAACTTGTTAATAGTAAATTACGTAATAATTTGAAAGTTGACAATTAACTTTCAGATTATGGAAAGCTTGTTGACAGTGGTAAGTGTTGTGGGGAAACGTAATGTTTTTACTACCTATTGTTAATGTCATTCTTTTCTTTCTAGGGTGCGTTCCGAATTGCGCTCACAGCGCTTTGAGCGTATTTCGGGACCCTTTGTGAGCGTGCTCACAACGCTCAGGAAATTGATGACGTCATCGATGAAGTCATCGATCGACGCTCACGGTGCTCACGCCGCGGGGCATGGGCGCTGTGAGCGCAAACGTCAAAGTTACATTTGACTATACATTTGACAGGACATGATTCCCTATTTTAAAAAAAGATTGTCAGTTACTAGTGTTGGTGCCGTGAGCGTGCTTATGATCATTCCGAATCAAAACCGCGCTCACACTGTCGTGAGTGTGACAATCAATTCGGGACACTTATGAGCGGAACGCACCCCTACTTACTTACTTCATATTTTTGAACTGATTCATTTGCTTGGGTAAATACATAATTTACTTGGCTGCTGTTGGCATGCCCTTTTTAGGGTTCCGAAGTCCACTAGGAACCCTTATAGTTTCGCCATGTCCGTCCGTCCGTCCGTCTGTCCGCACTATTGCTCGGAGATGCTTAGTTCTAGAAAGCTGTAATTTGGCATGAATATACATATTAGTTACGCTGACAAAGTGGTACAATAAAATTTTGAAATATATTTTTTTATAGGGTACCTCCCCTACTCGTAAAGTGGGGATGTAATTTTTTTTTCTTGCGTACCCCATGGTGCGGCATATCGTTGAATAGGTCTTAAAAAAATATTGTGGGTTTGTTAAAACCATTTTTTGATTAAGTGATGCGTTTGTAAAATATTAAGCTTTAAAGTGCTATTTTTTGTTAGAGTCACGTGTCCCCCCCCCCCCCTGCCAGCTAAATGGTGGTATTTGGATGGCTGAAAAAAATCACAGTTATGGCATATATAACGTAGTTGAAAGGAAAACTATCACAGCTAAGTAGGCTGTACAAACTTACGAGTCATAGTCGACCAACTTATGAAATGATTAAAAAACCAATGATTTTTCTTGAGCGGCAGGCGCGTCGGGCGGGCACGTCATACCACAGGCTAGCTAGATGCTAGTAAGTCTTAGAAAGGTACTGTGGGCATCGTCAACTTCGGAACCCTATAATTTGCGCGTGGCCCGACACGCACTTGGCCGGTTTTTTATAAGTAAATAAGAAAAGACATAAAATGATTTTTTGGGTGTTCTCCCTGTATACCAACATGATACTTAATCCCTAGCCATACTGTTAAATCTCAGCCTTACTCACTGTCAATAAGTACTATTTCAATTATTTTTAAATAGGGTAATTTGTTTTTCATATTTGTCGGCCGTATTGGTCCAGTTGGTAGTGACCCTGCCTTCTGTTCCGACGGTCGCGGGTTCGAGTCCCGCTCGGGGCAAACTTCGTGTGATGAACACGAATATTTGTACTCGAGTCATGGATGTTTAGTATTTATATATGTATGTATTTCTCTATATATAAGTATTTATATCGTTGTCTAGCACCCATAGTACAAGCTTTGCTTAGTTTGGGGCTAGGTCATTGTGTGAAATGACCCAAGATATTAATTAATTAATTTATTTATGTGATGAATTGATTAAGGTTAAATTTAACCATAATACATTACGTTCGGCTCGCCATCTAGCTTCAAGTAGCGGTAGCAACTGCTAAAAGGTCGGGTAATCGGGGTTCAGCCACTGGCCGCTAGATGTCGATCTAGTGTTAACCCGGGTTTCGGAGCACGCACTACAGTATAGACTCTGCCACTCTTCTCGTAACATTTCTCTATGGTTTTAGTTCTACTAAACTATTACAAGCTAATATAATAAGGGCTGATTTTTAACCATCAGATATTTATTCTTCGGATAGTAAAGTTCATACAAAATTTATTCCCTTATTAAATTCGGTATGGACTAGGTATCCGAATACGAAACATATCTGATGAAAACGAAACATATCTAATTTTGTATTGTATCTCCTTGTCCACAGATCTACCGATGTTAACCAACGCCCGGGTGTTTTTACTGCCCCTGCCGGCTCTCACGGTCGCGTACATTGCGTCGCTACTCATGGGATTCAACTTCAGCCATATGCTGAAAGACTTCTATTTGTACAGAGTACTATAATATTTATATTTGTAAGGAAAACTGTATGAGAGTAAAGTGGGAGGTGATTGTTACTATCTCCAGATAGAAAAGATTGTAAACATGTCGATTGATAGATTTGATGATTTAACGGCTCGAAGTGAAATTTTTGATTGAATAATAATGATTAAAATAAATGAAATATCATTGTAAATAGTCAACAATAATGTCTCAATATTTCCTAATAAATTACTTTGTAAATATGAAAGCAGTGTTTTTTTATACTAGCTTCTGCCCGCGACTTCTACTAGTACAGCTTATTTGCGTCCCACTGCTGGCCACCTCTCGAGAAGGTTTGGGCTATAGTCCCCACACGGGCCCAGTGCGGATTGGAGACTTCGTCCGCGTGGAAATCGATAATAGCGTTCCTGCGGGAACTATGCGTTTTTCCGGGATAAAAGGTAGCCTATTGGTTGACTAGTGTTATAAACTACCCCCATACCAAATTTTGTAGCAATCCTTCCAGTAGTTTTCGAGTTAAATCTGGACATACATACATACAATGTTTCTAAAAAGGTTTTTTTGCTTTCAGTATCGTTTATGTAGTCCCCTCGACTTGATAGATTCTTTTAATTTTAAAGATTCAGACGCGACTTCTTCTACAGACTTATTATTAGTATAGAAAAGACTCATAATTCCACGAACATATTTAATTGAGATTACAATCTTAGTAGATAACACAATTTGATCAAATAATTATAAACATACACTTGATTTCCTTTTAGAACTATTACATAATTTAGTCGTCATCCAATACGATGACTTCGTCTGATGATATTTTAGGCTTTGATCTAGAGTCCGTTTCATTGAACAGTGCCTTTTTTACCTCGGGCTTCTTCCCTTGCACGACCGGTGGCTTTGGGACGGCTGTTTTAGTGATCGTCAACGATGACGGCAGTCTGCTTATAGACGCGTTGATTTCTTGATTACTCTTTGAAATTGCTGGCATATTTTTCTGGCGCTCTGCCAGCTTTTCCTGCAGCGTTTTGCCGGGGCTCACTTGCTGGTGCGGTAAGGGCGGTTTGGTGTGAATAGCGGCGCTCACAGTAGACGTTGTAGACATGTGCGCTTGAGATGGCAGGGAGTGAGAGGAAAGCGGGGGCGGATTGTACGTTGAAAGCCCCGCCGTCATCGACGCAGGCAGCGACGGTAATACCGTCCCCATGCTCGGTACCAGAGGAGCGGACGTAGACTTCTTCGATGTTGCCAACGTACTAACAGTAACAGGCCTTGGTTGCACTGGAGGCTTGCTAAAAGACTTCGAAGAGGTCGAGGCTTTTATCGGTACATTCACAGAGATAGGCCGCGCTGGTGGCGCCTGCCGACGTTTTTGCTTCTTCGCAGGCGGTGCGCTATACGAAGAGAAGGTTTGCCCAAGAAACTGTCGGTAGAACTCTGCTTGGAAGCTATTCTGCAGTGAAGTTTGTAGCGAGTTCTGTAACGTGTTTTGTAGAGAGGTATATCCCGCTAAAGCATTGCTTAAGTATGATAAAGACAATGCTGCAGCAGTTTGCTGTGAGATCACTGGGTCATTCAACATCGGTAAGCAATTCTGGAAAGCAGCAGCCATTTCTTGCTGAGATATCTTAGGCAACCCAGTCGCTGACGTTGTTGAGGGAGTTAAAGAGCTAGAGCTAGATGATTTGGGGTCAACTTTCGTTTGAGTAGCTACAGCCTTTGGGATTTCTGCGGCCGCCATTTTAGCAGCTTGTTTCTTTTGTGCATTTTGAGTTTTCTCCAAATTATCAAGATTGTTCAGTTGTTTAAACGACGAACGCGCTATAGATTGACAGTATTTGAGACTGATGTCAACTAAATTCATGTTCTCTGTAATAGCAGTAGTTGTAATAAGTTTATATGCATCTACAAGTAAGTTGATGAATTGTTTTGAACTGGACTGCTTCTGGACTCTCTGATACGACTTGTGTATGTCCAGCATGAGGCTCTTTAGTGCTTGCTGTTCGATATCGCTACTCTTTAGATCAGGTTGTTGGCTAAATTTAAGAAGCTGCCCTTTGAGTGATTGCACGGAGAGAGACAAGGCTTGCTGGGCCAACTCTTCTCGGTCAGCATCGCGCAAGTACGTTTTATCTGGCTCTGGTATTCTCTGTAATTGCAAACTCAAATCAAGCAATGTTTTATGATCATCTATTTCTTTCAAGATCTCCATTGTGAGCAAGACACAGCGATTCATATGAAATGGGAACCCCCCAGCCCTTTCGACTTCCATTACAGGAATTTTCCAAATATTGTTAAAGAAATTGGTCGTACGTCGCTCACTGAAAAGTCCTCCGATCGATACCCCAAAAGTTGCAGTAAAATTCGACAACATGAGATCCCGGCATCTTTCGATGTCTTTCCCTTTTTTGAAATAAAAATGATAGTGAGCCAGCCTGTAGATGGCTTTGTAGTGGGGTGGGAATCTGCAAGCACAATCTTCCAAGGCGTATAAGCAAGCTGCAATGATTTTCATGATCTCATCCTCTGACAATGGTTTATCATTGGAAGCTTTGGTAGATGATTCGCTATCCCTGCTTGAGTCACTGCTGCTGTCTGTAGTAGAATCACTCGAACTGGAGTCAGTCGATGAAGATGATGAACTACTACTTTCTTCCTTTTTGTCAGAATCAACCTTTTCTTTTTCAGCGCTTTCCACTCCTCTTGGTTTTTCTTCAGGCTTTGAGGTATCAATTGCAACTTTGGGTTTATCTGTACTTTCATCCTTCTGTACTGTAATCTCCACAGCCTCTTCTTGAACTTTTGTTAATTCAGAGTGTACTTTTGGAAAGGGCTCTGAGCTTGTTGTGTTAGGTTGATCTTTATCTGCCAATCTTTCCGTGTCATAAGAAGCCGATCGTCTGACTTTTGCCGCAGCTGATTCGAATTTCAGCCTCTTAGCTTCACTGTTGTTTTCCTCCCCGGCGTCACTCACCGACCTCTTAAGTATGTTGGCGGCGTGCACCGGCTCATTCTGCATCGCTTCTGCTTTCTCAGATTCTAAAGCTGCGTCTTCCCTATCCTTCGCAGACTTTCTCGAAAAAGGCCCTTTCCTCCACTCGTCTATACACGTTTGGAAAACCTTGCCGACCGAAGATGGAATCGGTTTATTCTCATGTTGCTCTATGTATTTTAATATCGACGCATGTATTCTGTAATGCAACTCTAACACTTCGATAGAAAGATGGACTGGCGCATTGTAGTTAATCTTTAAAGGATAAATAGCTTCCGCCTCTTGTAGCATTTTAACCGCTTTTGCGTAATAATCTAAATAAACCGCCGGTTGTTCGTTTCTCTTTTCGGCGACTTTACCCAACATGTAAAAATAAAGCCATGTCTCTTCTTTATCTTCATCTTCATTAGTAAGTTTATCCACTTCGGTAAAACACTTATGCGTAGTATCTAACATTTCCTCTTTTTGTCTTTCTAATGACGCGAAGTCTTCCATGCTGAGAGACTCGCTCGCCTGTTTCAACGCACGGGAACAAAACGAGTGAACGATGTAAACGAACATTCCGTACTCAATCCACATATTACTGTGAGTAGGGTCGAGCTGCAGGGACCGCTTGAAACATCGTACGATGCATCTAGCAGGTTTCAAAAAATCCTTTTCATTATTTAAATTCTTACAGGATTTTAACAAGCCCTCCAAAAGTGTAGCTTTAGCTAAAGATATCTGTGCCCATGACTCTAAGCGATTGTTGTTAACGACCACGTCAAGCATATTAAACTTAACAGCCATTTTAGCTTCTTCTCGTTTGAAATAATGATCGCCGAGCAGAAAGTATATATCTCTCATTTTAAATGGTAAAAGCAAGGGCACCACTGGAAGTTTTATTTCCAGGCCTTTAATGTATTTTTCTATTTCCGGTACGTATTTATGCGGATCGCATTCCGAAGGCATCAACGCCAATATACGATGGAAAAGTTGTTCAGTGTCAGCGGATATTGCTGAAACTTTTCCCTCTAACTCTGGCAGTGTTATGGGCCTGAAGATTTCGTACAGCTGTTGAGCTCTGTGCCAGTCTAATGAGTGTGGAGTTACGTTATGATCCTCCAAATATTTTATTTTGTTTTTTCTACTAGGATGGCCAAATAGGCAGAAGACACACTGCTCCATGAATTGGGAGAGCTGTTCGGATGACTTTGACAGTGCGGGGGATCTGATCCTAGGAACGATAGTATCTAGAATGAAATATAGCAATTTTCCATCAGAATGAGAACACCAGCCTCTGCTTCCCAGCTGTTGATGCCCAACGAATAGCACCATCAAGGGGTTCGGGACGTCGTCGCTGTCTCCTTTATCAGCGTCGGGCACCGCGGCCACACACACACGCCCCTGATCTTCTTCCCGCTGCAGAATATAGTGCAGTACAATCCAAGGTACAATCGTGCCAAGAGGCATATCAGTAGCATTGGTCTCCACTTGATGACCAATTATTCTAATGAGATCTTCCAGCCCTTGTCCAATTTCTTTCTGTGTTGCTGAATCAAGACATGACAGCCCTTCAGTAGTAAGTATATGTTCCATACAGCAGAGTATTTTAACTACAGTAAGAGTCCATTTATTATAATCTTCGGAACCAGATGTGAAACGGAAATAGTGTTTCAGAGCTTCATGCAAACATGTTAAAGACCATTTAAAGCATTCACTGACTTTGCCCAGAGCCCAATAAGTATCTAAGATGAGGGATAGTTGCACAGCGAAATCTAAAGACATCTCTTCTTTTTGTTGCCTGGCCATAGTCTTACAATGTTCAAATGAGTCAATTGTGATAGACAAAACTTCTTCATAGTTGCCGTGATCATACAGCTCCATGACTGTTGACAACTTCTTATTTCTTTCAAAGAACTTTACATAACCATCTATTTCTTTACTACTTATGATCGGTTTGAAACTAAAGTTTCTGTTTAGAAGGCTGTATGTATCAATGTGGTCTCCCATGGCTTCAAATTCACAAGATAGTTGATACAGGCTATCAAGGGCAACTTCCTCAAATTTGTTTAATATACTGATATGAACTTTTACCCACAGATAACGCAACATATATTCCAAGCAGTCAATACTGGAAAAAATATGAGGTTTAAGTGAAAGAATCATACCAATTGTTTCCACAACATTAAGATGATGTGCTTGTTTATCTTCAACTGTGTTCAGTTTTTCATTGACTAGAAATTCCTCAACAAGAATATTAACTGCTGTATAATGGATCAGTTCCTCATGGTTGTCACCACTGCAAGATGGAACATCAATGTGATTACTGTAGCATTTATTGATTTCAATGTATATATTTGACAAACCATCAGGCCATTTAAGTCTCCATTTTCCAGACAAAATATTCAAGTATTCATTCAAAATATCTATAATATCCTTTTTATTTTCAATATATTTTGTTATAAATTCATGAACATCATTATTTTCTTTTTCTGTTCCAAAATAATCTTTATCGTTTTCAGGTGTTCCATTTTCATCAAATAATTTATCTAAATCTGCTACATCTGGGGAAGTTTCTCTTGTTTGTGATTCATTTTTATCAGAATTATCCGGTGTCAAACCAGGAGGCACCATTCTTCTCAATGTATCGTAAATATTATCATTGCATCTGTCTGCTTTGTTAGTTGTTTTTTTCCTTCCAGACCGCCTCTTGGTACACCATTCCCATTGTTGTAGAAAGCTCAGTGCGCTCCCTCGTCTTCTGACTGGTTGCTTCTTCTGAGTTTTAGCTTCAGGTTGCATATCAGATGGGGCATCTGCAGCAACCATTTCTATGTCACTCTCAACTTTCTCATTGTCAGTTGCAGCTTTGTCTTTGTCAGACATTTCATTGTCATTTTCAGACATAATCTCATTATTTTTGTCAATCTTATCAGTCTCTGTATTTTCTTCTACTCTTTCTGGAACTTCAGCTGCCTTTGGCTCCTCGCACACTTCCATCTGTTCTGGTTTATTTTCTTTTTCATATACAATATCTATGAAAGAGGCATGACTATAACAATTCTCTGTTATGTAATGGTGCATATTAACAAGAGATTCTCCAACTGCACTCCAAGTTAAGTTATTGATTGGTTTCTGCAATTTCAAATGAGTTAATTCATATTCCAACTTCTGTGCCCTTTGTTGTTCTAAGAACTCTTCACGAATTTCTTCTGCTTCTTTTAATAATTTCTCAGCATCTTCCTCATCTATAGCCTCATCATCTTTTTCGTTCCATTTATACATAGGATTTAAGTACTCCATGAATATTCTTATGTAAGGATAGGCTGTGTAAATGTGTTTTCTGTATGCTAAACCTCTTAAATACCCCGGGTCCAGCTGTAAAGTGTCATGTATGGTGGAAATACACTCCACTTTAAAGTCGAGTCCCAGTAAAAGGGTGACGATCTTGTCGAGACATGGCCAGTGCCGCGGGTTGCACTCTGCACCTCGCTGGAACGCGTGAAGTGACATCTCATATTTATTAGCTCGCAAACACAGCAGCCCGAGACGATGCCACAGCGTCACATCGGTATCGTCAAGCTCAGACGCGGCACAGTAGTTTTCTATAGCCGTCTCAACATCGGAGCTGCTCAATATCGATCCCAGATTTTTATAGCACAAATATTTCAAATTAAGCAATGGACCAGATATTTTCTCACCCGGCGCTGGCTTCTTAACTTCGTACAAAAGCTCAGTGTCCAACAGGTCTTTAAGGAGCTGGGTAGCGTCCTTTACATTACCTTTCCTCTGCAATTCTAGCGCTTTAGCATACTGCTGTAGAGCGATTTGTTCCAAGGCTTCCTTGGTGACCTCCTCTTCTGAACCGCTTTCTTCCTCCGACTCATCGTTTAATGCTGCGATTTTAATCATGATTTATGGAAAGCAAAACATTATTTTGGTAAACCGGCGCTGCAAAAAGACAACACAAATTATATTTATTCACCACAGACTGACATAACCACGACATGACATTGACAAATGTTATAAAAAAGCACTTGGTGTGACAAAAACAGCGTTTTAAAAGTTACCTTAAATAAGATTCGGTGGAATATAGGGCGCTACAGACGACCCTACTTGCCGGGCCTGCGTGCACCGTGCAGGGCCACTGCCAAATCAAATCGTGCCGTATGTAGGCTTGCAGGGCCGACATTTTGCAGGGTAAGCAATTAAAATGTCGGCCCTGTAAGCCTACACACGGCACGATTTGGCAGTGGCCCTGCCTACATGCGGGCCCTGCAAGTAGTGCAAGTAGAGTCGTCTGTAGCGCCCTTTAAATCTCGATCACCGAACTGTCAAACAGGTAAATTCCGTCGCTTGTGTCATCCGTGACCGTCAAACGGACGTACTATCAATTGGACCATATTTGTTTAAAAATACTTGTTTTCTAATAACTTCACAAAATGTCGCGTCCAGGAGATAGGCACAATCATTCCCAAACGTACAAACTAGTCGTTGTGGGAGGCGGTGGTGTTGGAAAAAGTGCTATTACGATACAATTTATCCAGGTAACATCCTTAATAGGTTAATCAAGGCCTCCGAGTGTGATATTTACTATTCTTAGAACTTATACCGTCACTTCGACTCATGGACTTTTAATCTAGTTCCTGATAGTCTAAATTTTGCTCGAATTATCGTAGTTATGAGCTAAAGTGTATGTCAAGGTCTGTGGTCAATGACGCCGCCCACAGCTTTGAAGTGCCCTAAAGTGCTCCGTTTTTTTGTTCTAGAGCTATTTTGTGACTGATTACGACCCTACGATTGAGGATAGCTACACGAAGCAATGCGTGATAGACGACATTCCCGCAAAATTGGACAGTAAGTGTTGTTTTTCGTATTTGTGGCCAGTTTGTGTGAGCACTTGTGTTTGGGCGGGTATGGGCGGTGGGTCACGGTTGCGCTCAGTATATACACTTATTTTGTGGGTAGCACTTGAGAAACTTTGTTTATCGGGCTCTTAATACTGTTCAAAATTATGATTAACATACTCCAGTTTTGTTTCTAAACAAAAGAGAAAGTTATCTCATATTACTTTCATAGAGTTCTTTGATTAGCCCCATGTTGCTAATAAAAAGTTAGTTTTGTTCGTGAATAATGCATAGTGTTTGTTTTACATGTTTTACAATGAAGACATCAATAAATAATTTAACTATTAGTCATACAAAGAAAGTAGCTAATGAAATTAATAGATTTGACTCCAAGTCCCAAAAACCCTCTCATGATGAGAGGGAGGCCTGTGCCCAGCAGTGGGACGTAAATAGGCTGTTGTGGTAGAGGTGGATTCCAAGTCTAATAATATTCAGGTCTATTTGTTAATATAACTATCAACCCACTAAAACAAGCCATTTAATAAAAAACCCTACATATTTGGGATATAATTTTGGTATACTCAACCAAAACTAGGTTTTGATAAATATAGTACTATTTGGTTGTTGATGGTGTAATCATATTTCTAATCCATTTACTGATCATTGTCCGGTTGTGACGGCCGGATTGGTCCAGTTGGTAGTGACCCTGCCTTCTGTTCTGATGGTACCGATGGTGGTGGCGGGTTCGAGTCCCGCTCGGGGCAAACGTTGTGTGATGAACACAAATGTTTGTACTCGAGTCATGGATGTTAGTATTTATATATGTATGTATTTCTCTATATAAGTATTTATATTGTTGTCTAGCATCCATAGTACAAGCTTTGCTTAGTTTGGGGCTAGGTCAATATGTGTGAAATGTCCCAAGATATATATATTTTCTTTTTGTCTCACTAAAAAAATACCTATAATACATATAAGTAAAGCATTATTAAATACCTACAGGAAGTAGTTAAGTAAAAATTAATATTAATAGTAATAGGTAGACACAGTATCTTGTTGCATTTGACACCTGACAACCACTATCTCATCATGTTAAGATGTCATGAAAAATGATATGAGAGCACTATGAAATCTTATTTACTAGAACCCACTATTTTTATCTTCATAACTGGGTATTATACATTTTATAGAGGAGTCCTATTTTTCATTTGTACCATATCTAAAATGTGTACTTAGTATTTAAGAATATAATTTGATTTTGATCTAACAAAACTCTTTTTCACAAATTAAAATATTTATTCAGCAAATAGACCACATCTGGGCACTTTTACACATCACTTTTTCAAATGAATTTTCCAACTTTTTTCATCATATCACGAAAACATTGTTTTACTAATATTGATCTTAAAGTTTCCAGACCGCTCATTAGTAAATAGAGATGTATAAAAAAATATTCTAGCTGAAATTTAATGAGTACTTATTACAAATTACAAAATTAAAGTACTACATGTATTATAAATGTGTGTTACAAATTGTAGAAAGAAGCTTTCATTTGGACAAAACATACTTGAAGTGTATAATTTTTTAATAACATTAGAAACTATGCTAGTTAACCTCGTCAATTAAGGACATTAATTTACTCCTATCCTAAACCTACGATCCACAGTCCTGGACACAGCGGGCCAGGAGGAGTTCTCTGCGATGCGAGAGCAGTACATGCGTTCCGGGGAGGGGTTCCTGATGGTGTTCTCCGTAGCCGACCACGCCAGCTTCGAGGAGCTCTACAAGTTCCACAAGCAAATCCTGCGGGTCAAGGACCGGGATGAGTTTCCCATGCTCATGGTGGGCAACAAAGCCGATCTGGAAGGGCAGAGAGTTGTAAGTATCTATTCGAACATCAGAACAGCTTATTTATGTTCTCACTGCTGACCATAGTATATCTGACTAAGGTCACAGGGCGGAGACGATCTATAAAAGCACGATTTCGAACACAATTCGAGTGAAATGTCAAAGTTTGCGTGCGAGGACGTCTGTGTGCGTGCGAGGACGTCTGTACACTTGTAAATGTGTGTGTACAACTATGCGGGCCAACGATTCACTCTCCATCTCCGGATGAAACAAATGACGGTAAGGGCGAGTTGTGTGCGAGTTCCACACCGGCTAGATTCAGGCGGGTGATTCCGTGGCCATTCTGTATGTAGTACTATTAAATATTCTGTGCTAAGGTGGAGATAAATTACAATGACATGGCCCATGGAAAGTAAAATCAATGCTGTAGAAATGAGAGCATTGCGGAATATTGCAAATGTTAAATTGAGTGATAGGGTAAGGAATAGCGTGATAAGGGAGCGGTGTGGTGTGAAAGAGGATGTAGTGACAAAAATAGAAAAAGGTATGCTATATTGGTTTGGGCATATGGAAAGGATGAATGAGAGAAGACTGACAAAAAGTATTTATATGGCTAGTGTGAATGGAGGTGCTGGAAGAGGAAGACCGAGGCGAATGTTCTTGGATCAAATTCAGGACAATCTGATTAAAGGCCAGGTCAAAAGTACTTTAAACCGACGAGCATGTATGCGGAACGGGATGAAAGTTGAAGAAGCGAGAGAAGTATGCAAGAGTCGTAGCAAATGGAAAGAAGTGGTCTCTGCCTACCCCTATGGGAAAAAGGCGTGATATTATGTATGTATGTATGTACATGGCCCTCCCCTCCGAAATGACGGCCACCATATTCCTGCTAACCAGTTGGCACCCACTGTTCTTATTGACATAGACAAAACTTTATTTAGTAGGTATTTAGTAGGTACATTTTTAACTTAACTTAATATAGCTTATATGTAGTAAGACCATGTTGTTCTACAATTATAACAACTAATTCCATGCAGGTGATGTTATGAGGTGTCGGTTGTCAAACTTGTCTTCTTCTTCTCTTTTAAATAATGGCTTCTGCTGCAAGACAATTTCGCCAATGTCAAGTAATTGGCCTACAGGTGAGCGTGGGAACTTCAAACAATTGTTGAAATTGCTTTGCAAGATTTACATTTCGTCACGATGCTTCTCTTCACCGGAAACCTCAGGGCAAAACCTAAATTGAATCCCGTACATAAGCATACTCGGTAATGTTAGCCGAGATTTGAATCACAAATTCGCCGTTCTTTATCTGAAACAGAATTTAAATAAATAAGGTTAATTACGAGCAATATTACTACTGATATGGGAAACTAAATCGTTTATTTTCCTGTTAGCTTCTACGTCCGACGTCACTATTTTATGAATGAAAGCCCAATGAAATTAAGCTTTGACACAAATGTAAACCCTATTTGATCGGTAAATGGAGCTAATTTCGCACTTGTATTTGTAAAAATGTTTTTTACAAGTCATACAAAGTTTCCAACTATTGTGAATCAGGATGAGTCAATTGTTTCCAATTCATTATATCTCATATAAGTACCTAGGCTTAGCTATTCAATGACTTACTATACAGTGGCGGACTAAGCCTGTTGGGGGCCCGGGGCGGAAAATCAAAATGGGCCCCCCCTCCTTGCCTATGTAGATATTTGATGGTGTATGTTAGGCTCCCATGCACTGACTACCTAACACATCTTACCATCAGGTGGCCTGTGTGCTCGTTTGCATTTATACATCCATACTTAATATTATAAATCGAAGCGAAAGTAACTTTGACTCTCTGTTGCGTCTTTACAATTTAGATGAAATTTTGTATGGATGGAGATAATTCTAGTCCCATAGCCATAGCCTAATTTTTATCCCGAAAAACGTATCTAGTTCCCACGGGAACGAACGCGAACGCTACAACCGAAACCTAGGCGGACAAATGAATTAGTAACCTTGGAGTAGTAAGCGCGAAATCCGGTAGTTCTGATTTTTGGCAGGCTTGGTTATGTTGTTGGCCTAATGTATAATCCAAGTTTGTGACCTCGAGCGCCGAACGCAACTTTGTCCAGAAAATTTAGGCTGCTATTCAGATTTTGGTGATTTTTACCATAAGGGACTAGTTTTTGATACTACCTTCCCAAGATTTGCGAGCGATGGACTTATTACTAATAGCCTTAGATTATGACGATTTGTTTCCGAAAAAAATTGAGTGCTTGGACCTTAGTTGAGAATGTTGAGTTGTTTTACCAATAACTATCTATGAAATGGACTGTGGGGGCCCTCACGTCAACTAGGTCGAAACCAGAACATTGGCGTAACAATAGGGTGGCAGTGGCGCGTGGCAGAACGGGCAAAATTCACTACCTGAGCTGAGGGGACCCCGGCCCAAGAGGCTGCGAGGAGAGAAAGGAAAATCCAAAAATTTCATGTTGTACAATTTTGTAACTTAACGGGGCTGGGGCGCTATAGGTATGAAAGATTTGCCTCGGGGTCTCGAGCGTGAGGTGGTAGTTATGCCGCTGCCTTGTCGAAACCATTTTTTCAAGTTTTTTTTGCCCTAAGTACTATATTATTTGGTGATTTGGGGGCCCCCTAGGACCGGGGGCCCGGGGCGGACCGCCCTATCATATATAGAATAATAACATGATAAATATACCTACAGAAGTGCCGGCAACTTCATTTGAAAATAGCGATGTTTTTACTCAGAAATTTGATTTTCACCAAACACAAATATACATACAACTGTATATTTACATATATAAAATTAAATATTGCTTGTTTAATAGTACAATACAATATACTTACTTTATTGAACACACAAAAAGTATGGCATACAACAGGCGGTCTTATCGCTTAATAGCAATCTACCGGACATAGTGAAGAAGAAAAAAAAAGCTAAGTTAAAATAGTATAGGATATTGTAATAATTACTTGTACTCTATCAGAAAAATTCTTACGTCCTTTTACGTTTCAGGTGAGCCTAGAGGAAGCGCAGGGTTTGGCGAGACAGCTCAAAGTCCCTTACATCGAGTGCAGCGCGAAAGCTCGCATGAACGTCGATCAGGCGTTCCACGAGCTCGTGCGGCTGGTCAGGCGGTTCCAGGAGGCAGAACGAGTGCACGTCAAGGCCGAGAGCGGGCGCAAGAAACGCGGGTGCGTGGTTTTGTAACGTATAGTAATATGAGAGATTGTCGACCGTGATCCGTTCCGGACTGAATGTGTTGCCAGTTTTAAACAAAATGCAGGAATTTACACCTAATGCGTAGGAGATAAAGCAACTTTTATCATTTTTAAAAGCTTAAATTTTATCAAAATCACCAACTTTTAGACAATGATCAGCTTAATATCAGAAAAAGCGCATGCTTGCCCTCTGACATATAAATAAATGTTGAGAATATTATTTTAAAAAAAATGCAATCAGAGCCTGGTAATAGATCACGGCAAATGGGATTGGTGAAAACGTTCTCAGTTTAGCTAGGTTCAAGCATTTTTCGCCCAGGCTCACAGGTAGGCAAAATAACGGTAATCTGTCGTAAAAACTAAATCTAGCTTCACTGAACAGCACCATAGACACGATTGTGTTGTTTTTTTTTATATCACAATATTTATTATTTCTTTTTTGTTCAATGAGATTGTTTACACTCTTTCTACATTTTTTTTTAATCATGCTTCTTAGGTATTTATTTTATTTAGGTTGTTTTAAGCTTTATTGTCGGATAGAGGTTTTTGTTAAACATAAGAATTAAGAATGCGTTAATGTTCTTTACATCACCCTTGGCCGTAAAGTGGGATTTTCTGCCCGCTACGCGGAGAGAAAATCTCACTTCTTGGCCAAGGCAAGATGTAAAACTTTTGACAAACCACGGGCGATAATTCGTAAAGCCCCAGATCGCATATTTATGGCCCTCACCTTCGGTTCGGGCCACAGAAACCTGCGATCTGGGACATTTACGAATTCACCACCCTAGGTCTGTAATGTACTATTTTATTTTTCTTTTCATGAATCTGCAGTGTTTTCGTTTACGTTTGATTTAAAAAACATTTTTTGGTGCTACATTTCGATTATTTATCTATCTTAGTGCCATACTTCACTTTAAAAACCAAATATTGCTTTAAATTTAAGGCTTCAAATTTTTCGCTATAAATTTGTATATATTTTCGAAAGAGTTCTCCGGAGTTCGTATTGATTAAGCCACTCAGAGACCATCATAATTATACGATTAAAAAAAATAGAATACAAAATATTTTTTGATATTTCAATACGAGATCTAATTGATTTGTTCGTACAGTTTTTTACGAATAGCGCAATATGTCAAAAGGTGCTAACTATAATTATCAACTTACATTATACCTACGCGCTTATAATTTTTGGAGTTATTTTGTCTATGGGATGTAATCCATGGCCGCGTGTTTTATTTTTTCAAGAAATCGTTTTAATACTGCCAATTATTGTAGTAAGAATTATAAGAGTAAGGGTGTTATGTATCAAGAATATTTAATTATGAAATGGTCATATAATGTTCCTGTATGCAAAACACAATGATTGCTCGGCTGAAAAATAGCTAATATTGAGGTTTCTCAAATTTGAAACCTAGCTAGATCGTTTTTTCGCACCCGTCCAATCCCTATATTCTAACTTCCCTACAATCGGTACAGCTGTTTCCGAGATCGTTTGTATAAATAAATAAAGAAATATACAAGTTACTAAGATTAAATTTCACACCTGTATACCGACTTAGGTTGTGGTAAGTTATTTTTTTTTTGCATTTGAAAATGTGACCATTTCATGACTAATTTCATTCAGTAGGTAATAATTTCTTATATATTATTTTAGGTTTATAATACTGTAACAAAACTTGGATGTCGTCCTACACGTTTGCAAACCAAATACTAATTTACATAATATATTTCTGTATTAACAGTTTCTGTATATTAGTTAGGTGTAGTACTTGTAATTTGGTGTAATAATTGAATAGTTCTTGGCACTGTTTTAATAATATATTGAACAAGAGATATGTGAACTTCATAAAGAGATGAAAAAAAAATGAAATGTCTACTTAGAGAGTGCGCCCACGGAAACTTTTGTCGCCGGCGATAGTTTCGTCACTAGGTAGGAGATGTATGGAGATGCGCCCACGGGTGACTTTTTCTTCACTTCGCTATGGAGACGTGACTTTTGATGTGACAGAAACTTTTTTGTCACGGTGACTAAAGTCACCCTTGGGCGCACTCTCTTACACTAACTTCCGTTTTTACAATTAAACAGTGTCAATATCTATACCAAGTTTAAAATATTAACTACGTCATGTAAGAGCACATTAATTTTTAGAGAGATATATACCCATATATTTTGATATCGTAGTATTGGTTACGCCTTTTTGCTAAGCGACATTTTGTGGCGCAGTTTTTGATACAACTTTACAATGATTTTTAACTTATCGTAGGTTTAACAGTGTTTAATGTGAAGTTATATTTATATTTAACGAGTAGTTTGTTAATCGATGTGTGTATGAAAAGGATGCCGTTCAAATAGATGTTGAAAATAAATAAACTCACTGATCCAGTTGTTTAGAATAAAAACGTAATGTGTTCCACATTACGTTTACGATAATTACAATCAAAACTGGCAAAAAATATACATGGTGGATTCTTACCATAAAAAGAAAACATGGATTGATTTTAGATACGATACCTAATGTTTTGAAAATATAACATAATATAATTTGTTTGTTTAGTAAAACTTTGTGAGTTAAAATATTTTGTTGTGTATATTTATTTATTTGTTTAAAAACTTCGATAGTGAGGTACCCATACTTATAAAGTTCTAAATGATGAAAGCTTAGAACTTAAAAATGTGGCCCTTAAGGCATAATTCTTCAAAGTTATATTGATTTCGAGAACGCGTCCAGTACCAGCACCTGCTACTTTCATAAAAAAATGACTCGCCAAGGCGCCACCTGGCACTCAATCTTCAAAATATTTAAGTATGGGTGTCTCATTATGTAACAGTATTTTCTTGTGTTGTGATTTACTCAATCTTGTTTATTTTAAGTTTATAAGAAACGCATTTCAGTGCAAATAATGTACCTACTCTACTTCACCAGTGTTGGACAATTTCAAAACAAACTGGGAAGATTATTTAATCGTCCGATATTTATTCTCCGAATACATACTTGAAAAATGTCTTTATTCCGAGAATAACGACTTATCTGACAGTTGGAAAAATCGCTCCTAAAGCATGGCTCACAATTAGTTCGATTGTATAAAAGGGAGCGTTGAAGTATTACGTAACACAATTTTTGGAAATTTTTGCCCAGTCCCCCCATGTAACGCGCCGTAACGTTTTTCTGTACGACGTGCGTCAACGGTTTAAGTGCTTCGCCGCGCGCCTTCTAAGTTGTGTCGTGCTATACCGGAAACAACGTTACGTAATACTTGAACGCTCCCAAACCTGACAAAACTGGTCGAAAAATCGCACCAAAGTGGAACCCGTGTAGATATTTAGATGTTGTGATTGTAAAGCAAAATGAGCTTTAACCGCGGCCCGCCGCTACTAAAACCTTAATGTTGTCCAGCGAATGTATACAAAATAAACACGATAACAACTATTCGTTTGTCAATTATTAAAACCACCACCACTACAGCCTATTTGCGTCCCACTGCTGGGAACAGACGTTCTCTCATGATGAGTCTCATCACGAGAGAAGTTTGGGCTAGTCCCCAAGCGGGCCCAGTGCTGACGGGGACTCCACACACATCTTTGAATTACGTCAGGTTCGTCACGATGTTTTCCTTCACCGAAAAGTTCGGTGGTAAATTCAATTTGAATGACGCTCACCGCGAAACATCCGCTAGGGGCGCTGTTATTGGTCCATTTTGGGCGGTTTGACATTGACTGCTTTAAGTCTCCAATTACCATCTCGAACGCAGTTTTCATATACGGTGGCCCTCATTTCACACAAGTTTACTCAGATGTGCAAGCCGGATCGAGGACCCGACCCTCTTCAGCCCAGCGTCTGTTTCTCCTGTCTGGGCGTGATGGCTTTGGTCAGGTTGCTCACCCAGCCGACCCTGTCCACCAATTGTTTTGGCGACGACAATAAATTCGCTATTTTTAGGGCCTGGCGCTAGGTCCGTCCGGGGAGGTGTCTTTCCCCGCTAACCTGCCGCCAAATAGCAGTGCGTGCTCGCACTTTTGTGTTCAGGTAGGGGGTTAAGGCAGCCGGTGAAACTTCTGGCACAGAGGCATTCCATCTTAGGCCTCAGAGTAGGCAACGCATTCGAGATCTTATGGTTTCTTAATGGGGGATCAAAGGATTTCGGTGTCCATGGGCCGCAGTCACCACTTTCCATCAGGTGGGCTGTGCGCTCGTTTGCCTATACTATCGACATAAAAAACGAAAAAAAATAAGAAGACCAAATGACTGATTGCAATATGGTTGCTGGCTGCCATTCCAAACACCGCGAAAATTGTACGCACATTGACAGATTAGAAAAAAAAACTGGCCATAGCCACTAAGGGCGAGTTGATTCATGCTTAGTTGACGGACTCTTGGTCGTTAAATATGGCCGCCGAGCTGTCATTCCATACTGAAACGTCATTTTATCCCATAGTAAAATATTTAACGGTAACGTTAACTTTAACGGACGGTTTGTATCAACCAACCCTAATCATGTTCCACAGAGACGTCAAAGAAAACTAAACGAATGCCGTACACTTGCCGGTTTGAAATTACTCATCTTTTCTAACAAATAAACTCCTAGTAAAGGTTCCCGCAAATAAAACTCGACTCTAATTAAACTGATTTACTGCATATACATATAGACTAATTAATGGCGCGCGGCGAGGGCGGACAGGTCCGCGATGCAGCGGTCGAGCGTCTGTTTTTCTTGGTCGGGAGTGATGGCCTTGGTGACGTTGGTCACCACCCAGTCCACCAGGTGTTTCTGGGCGAGGCGACGCTCCAGGGTCGTCTTCTCCAGCTGGTAGTCCAGGCGGCGTTTCACCTGCGGGGAATCCAGGTGTTAGATAGGCGAATTATGGGCACCAGTTGGCGCCACTGTTGTGTGAGCTGTCAATGTCGGTGTCATTACATACAATGTGTCAATGTCTCTGACGTTTGAAGTTTCCGAGTGTTGCCAATAGGGATGACGACAGGGTGAAGAAATCGAAATTCTAATTAGTCCGTCAGTCAGGTAATAAAAAAATATTAGACACGTATTATTTGTTTTATCAAATTAACAAAGAATTACTAAGTTAAAACGCATTAAAGTTGGAGAGTGGGGGCTAACTACGTCACCGTTAGGTATAAATCGTACCTAACCGTGACGTCACGCGGCATTTCAACTCAATATATCTCCGTATAAGTTTGATTACGTGAAAAAAGAAAAAAAACGTGTCCAATACTTTTCAATAAGGAAAAAAAAGTTGTCGTCATCCCTATTTAGTCGCATCGATAGGGGGGGGCATATAAGCCAAAAAAAATGAATTGAATATTCATTTTTCGAGTTTTTATCGCATGACCGGCGGTATAGTGTTTATATAATTGAATAGTTTGTTTGAGTGTGAGTTATTTAGTGACCGACCCAACAAAAAATATAATGTTTATGCAACTGCTATTTAATAGACAATTTATCCTCTTATGAAATTATTTGTTATCTTCCTAGTATTTCTGTAGTTTCTTTCTGATATTGATGCACCTACTCATTTTCCTTTCTGTTTGGGCTTATGGTTGACTGGTAGAGAATGCCTTTAGGCATTAAGTCTTTAGGTTGGAACATTGCCTCGTTTTTTCAACGGATATAAAATAAAGTTGGCATAAAGTTGGACGTTACTGACAAGTTGAACTCTGGAGGGTTGAAGTAAAGGAGCGCAATCTTTATAGTTCCAAAAATGGACACCAAATCGGCTAGATTGGGGGCGCTGTGGTCGCTACTCCAGTCAAGCCACCTAGGCGGATAGTCTGCAGTAGCGCCTTCAGATGGCGCTGCTGAGGAGAAAACGCAGCGAAAACGGTTGCGAGGAGAGTGTGTTTTGTTTTGTTGCTTATCAAATCCGCTGGACACGTTTTCAACTGTCATATAAGATTGCGCTCCTTACCAAGACACATTCCACACTCCATAAGTTGAATGCATCGTAGAGGAGTTCTGTTATGGGTATTTTCAGTATGCGCGACGACAGCGCCAACTAGCGGATGCGAAGTCGGCGGCGCAATATGTAACTATACTGTGGTCGACGGACTATGGACCATCTAATAAGTGAATTACCACTGTGACGAAAATTTGTGGGGAAAAGGCTTGTATGTCTCTTTATCTAACCTCATATTCAATTCAATTCAATCATTTATTCAGCAAATTGGCCACATAGCGGCACTTTTACACGTCAGAAAAAGAATTTACCAGCGCTTCCTAGACCCATTGCTTGAGAAGAAGCGCCGCAACAAACTCAAGCAGGACTTTTTTCAAAATTTACATTACATGTATAAAATATACATATAGGTACGTACTAAAATTACATAGAAGGGATGTATAGTCCCTAACTTAAACTTAAATCTAAGATCTTAGAGATGTATAGTCTCCAAGGGTCCAGAAAAAAAAAAAAATATGGAGATGGCCTCCATTGTCAAATAAATATAAATTCCACAGATGTCGACAGTCTCAAAATGTCAATAAATAATGAAACACATCATGTATAAAAGAGTTCATTAATACATGTCAATAAGAACATGATGAGGTATCTCGCTTAAAATGTTTGACTTAGTCATATATTTAAAGCTAATGATTATTTTTAAACGTCCTTGCAAGCATGAACAGACCGGACCCCACAGACACCCCATAACGAGAGATAAAGACAAAAGAAGCCTCGGATGACATTACTCGCTCCAGATGTTACTTAATTCAATGCAAATAAATACGCAACAGTGACAGTTAGTTCACTTCACTGGTGTCCGCGAGTTTCCATATTTGGCCATGTCAATGGACAAGAAATCTGCCTAATTTGGCCGCTAGGGGCGCTGCGATCGCTTGACCCAAACCATCTGTCAATTACATAGAGAAATATTTGTTGCTGTTGGTTTTACTTCAATTATTAAAAACTGCCGCGCTGTGCAGTTCCAGGATGCAATGAGAACGGACGACACGTATTTCCGAAAGACTTTGTATGTCTTCATTTTCATCACAAATATCCATGCCATGAAATATCTACGGGACCGGCAACGCATTGGTGACGCCTCTGGTGTTACAAATGTCTATAGGCGGCGGTAACCGCTTTCCATCAGGTGGGCCGTCTGCCTGTTTGTCCGTCTATAATAATAATAATAATAAAAAAAACAAATAACTGAACCAAAATTAAAATTGCTGTCAATATTTAACAATTTTAAACAAATCTACCTAAATTGTCAACAAAAATACCCGTAAAAATTTGACAGCTACAGTGTTTGGGTTTAGGTTTGGGTCAAGCGTTTGCAGCGCCATCCGAGTCGAGCTTTGCGTATTCTTGTCCTTTTCGTCTCCCCAACCACTGTCTTTGCACACCGCGAATAGTAAGTGTAGATAAGAGATCGCACCTCGGTGTAGACATTCATGAGCCGTTCCCTGTAGGCGGCCTCGAGCTGCAGCAGCACGTTCTCCTTCTTGGCCTGCACCAACAGCTCCTGGCCCTCCGCGCGCCACTGGGACTTCTTCTCCGCCGCGATCGCGTCCTCGAGCGACTTGATGGCCGAGGTGCGGCCTTCGTTCCATTCTGACTCTACAGCCTGGGAAAAGATACGTTCTTCTTACTACTACTACTACTACTACAGCCTATTTGCGTCCCACTGCTGGGCACAGGCCTCCTCTCATCACGAGAGGGTTTGGGCTAGTCCCCACGCGGGCCCAGTGCGGATTGGGGACTTCACGCACATCTTTGAATTACTTCGCAGATGCGTGCAGGTTTCCTATCGATGTTTTCCTTCACCGAAAAGCACAGTGGTTAATTCAAATTGAATTTCGCACATAAGTAAACTTAAGAGGTGCGAGCCGGAATCGAATCGTCGTCGTCGTCCTTGTGATGATGATGATGACGATGACGATGACGATGACGATGGCGATGTCGATGGCGATGACGATGACGTGACGATGGCGATGGCGATGACGATGACGATGATGATGATGATGATGATGATGATGATGATATTTTTTTATATACTTTGTAGTCAAATAAGCAGACAGGCCATTAGTTGGTAAGCAGCTTATGAACGCCAACATTTCTAAATAAGAAATCATAAGGATCTCGAATTTGTTGCCTACCCTGAGGGCTAAGATGGAATGCCTCTTTACCAGTAATTTCACCGGCTGCCTTAACCCCTTACGTTAGTGTTTAGCGTTAGTGTGAGCAGCTGCTTTTTAGCGGCAGGCTGGTGGGTAAAACGGTGGTACCACACTGCACCTCCAGCACCCCAAAAATTTATATTATACTAGCTTCTGCCCGCGACTTTGACCGCGTAGAATTCGGATGTCGCGTTCTCGCGGTAACTATGCGTTTTTCCGGGATAAGAAGTAGCCTATGTCCTTTCCTGGGACCCCATGCCAAATTTAATCTCAACTATCTCCATGCCAAATTTCATCTCAATGGGTTCAGCGGTTGAAGCGTGAAGAGGTAACAGACAGACAGAGTTACTTTCGCATTTATAATAATATCAGAACGCGACCTAATAGTTTGACAAGATGGATGACAGGAGGCAGCTGTCACTGTCAAACAGGGCGACAAGAGCAGTCTTGTCTCGCGAGCGACGTCAAACTTGCTCAATCCCTTTTGTAATTGTTGAAATCGAATTATAGAGCCATCGTAATATTGGTGTTTTGTTTTCTAAACTCTCCTATTGCTAAAAATAATTAAATGCCATTAGATTTGTATGCAGCTATTCATTCTAGGTTCATCTACTTTGTCTATGATAAGGATGACCTTTTCCCACTTACATCAACTTCCTTATCCAAATAAGCAGCGACGGAGGGTCCGAACTTCTTGGCAGCGACGTAGACCATGAGTAGCAGGGACAGCCCGCTGTAGTACTCGTGCTCCATCACGTAGATCTCCTTGCTGAAGAGGTATGTGGCCAGGCCCACTCCGAAGGTATAGGGGCCGGTCACACCCGTCTTGGAGTGGAAGAACTGGAACCTGGGAAAGAGGTGTTCATTTACATAAAACCATTCCGTTACTGACTGACTGATTGACAGACAACGCATAGCCAAAACTGGTTGTCGAAAGCTGAAATTTGGCATGTTGGTTTTTAGTTGTTGGCGAGTGTAGGAGGGCACCAAGAGCGGATTTTCCCAAATTCCAACGCGAACTTGGAAATTGGGATCTGTGGGGGTTATACCACGGAGACAGTGTTTTTTACAAAGTTTGGTATTTAGTGTAGTGTTGCACAACAGACCAAGCTTAAAATACAGGCAGTTAAAATAGTGATGAACAGCCAAAATGGTCATAATGGGTGTTCAATAAAAATTACATAGGAGGGGAGGTTGAGGGCAATCTCACCCACTCACATGGGTGGTAGCATTGGGATAAATCACACATATTTTTGAGACAAGAGACTGTAAAATTGCACTTAACTATACATTGAGTCCACAATAAATCATATTTTTTACATTACACTCATTTCTAACTCTTTCAGTATTGTTTTGAACTGGCCAGATTAGCAATATAAGGTTTCAGTGTAACATAAAAGAAGGGTTGCACATTGCTTATTTATTATTTTATTATTGGGGGGTTCTGTAGCACATTGCTTAATTCCTATTGGAAATTCAAAGTACTTTGTACCTCTGTGAGGCAAAGTAAAACTGTGGGAGTATCGCTACCATAAGAACCGGAAGAAGATGACCTACAAGATCTAACGATAGGGAAGATAATAGGATTCTGCAAGGCTACAGGAAGGTTCAACGGGGCAACGGCGCTGGGAGCGGATAACCCGTAATCGCAGGGGAGACTGGGGAAATGGGTGAAATGGTTCCGAATGGAGGACCAATCACCCGACTAAAACCAGGCAGTCGTCCCCTCACATTTCTCGTGCACTGTTAATAATAATCGCTACCATAAAACAATTTAGAATTTTAGACAAACTTAAGACATTTTTATTTACCATTCTTCTGGCACAAAGCCAAGTCTGACTTTGCCGGGCTCCCCTCGTACGGGCCTGGGGAAGTTCTTCTCATCGCGCACTCCTGACACTTCGGAGGCAGAGCCCCGGGCGACCAGGGCTGTGGATGCGGACTGTCGGGCCGCGACTGTAAATAAGATGACAAAATCAACAAAAACCCACCACCGCAACAGCCTATTTACGGTCCACTGCTGGGCACAGGCCTCCTCTCATCACGAGAGGGTTGATATCCCTACAAAAGTGTGGCTTTTGTAGGGATATCAACCCTCTCAGTAAGGAAATACAGTTTTTCAACATGTCAAGATCATACCATACCACATCCATACCATAATATACCATTCATTATTCATTCATTCAGTTAGTGGCCGCACAATGGGGTACCCAAGAAAAAAAATTACATCCCCACTTTACGAGTAGGGGAGGTACCCTATAAAAAAATATATTTCAAAATTTTATTGTACCACTTTGTCAGCGTAACTAATATGTATATTCATGCCAAATTACAGCTTTCTAGAACTAAGCATCTCCAAGCAATAGTGCGGACAGACGGACGGACATGGCGAAACTATAAGGGTTCCTTGTGGACTTCGGAACCCTAAAAATGGAATGAGTAAGTGAATGAGGCAGATTAAATTATTTTATAAAGATTAACCATATCCATCTGAACTATCAGTAAAGTGTTATGCTGTGGCATAGCTTCTAACAGAAAGGCTGATCTGGAAACCCCCAACTCAAGGGGCTCCCAATTTTTTTACATTAGACCTTTTGAAGTATAAAAATAGAGACCACCTCTGAAAGGGCCCCAGGGACCTTAGATATTTTTTTGTATGCACTTGACAAGTCTTCTTCATTGCAGATAAGGTCATTAGATATATAAGGATAAAGTAAAGAATTAATTGCTTTGAGAAACAGACTTCTAAAATATATGACATTGTCAGGTTATAATAATATAAAGTCCTAGTAATAACACCAAGAGAACCCGCAACATTGGCCTGGTGAAAATACACTGTACTACAGTAATATGTACTACTTGTTCCAATTATGAAAATTATTAGGGAATTCGCAGGTAAAACTCATGTTCAATTGTCAAATCGGTGATTACATAAACGTCGTAACTGAGGTTAAGGTGGTGAATATGCTATTTTAATGAAGATTCATCAATAATATTTAAATATTGGATAATTTGTACATACCTGAACGCAAAGCTACGCGTGATAGCATATTTAAAAGCGTATTTTATAAAATAATTTAACTTTTCGACAGTCCACCTCGAAAATCTACTTTGCGCTAGTGTTGCGCGAATTCATCGACACAAAAGCGAGATGACAGATCGGATGTGAATCGATATCTAATTCGTTCGACACGATTTGCAGTCGAAATAAAATATGTACTGTAGAAATCATGTAGGAGCAATAGATTTAGTGTATCACACATTATGTTATAATAAGAAATTGTAACGTCTCGAAACAACTTTTCACTTTTTTTCCATGTTTACTACATTTAAATAGTCGATTATTCGTTAAGTAGTTGCAGCACTATTTCTTATCAGTCGATAGCCGTGTGCTCGGTTTAATTTTATTTAAATTTAGACTTATTTTGTTAAAAAAAATTGCAATTAAGAATTACATGAACATAAACAAGAATAAAATCAACAATAATTACCTAGTTTAGTTACCAACACTGCTGACCTTCTTATTATTTTGTTTGTTGGTCATATTTTGCGAATATTGATTTATCAACTCCTATGTTCGCTTTGCACTTTCGCTGAGGCTCGTGAATTTATTCTAAACAAATTACTACAGTTCATCGCGCTTTTTTTAGGAATATATTTGATTAATACAGAAGTCCAGAAAGCCAGCAGCAGTCCATAGCAGTGAAATGGCTAATGTTCAGTCAATCTGGAAGAAAATGGTTAGTTTATAAAGTTTCAAGATTTTCCGATACGGTGAATTCCGTACCGTCCGTTGACCAATGATTTTTATACTTACGTTGACACATAGCTTGGTTTTTATGTACTTGTCAATATTTTGTACAGTTTTTGATATGAAGAAAGTGAAGAATGTTCATTGTATTTTATTTTTGAAAAGGTTGCATACAATTTGAAATCCAAATGATGTAATTTTTGTAATTCTTAATTTCCGAACGTAACCACTTCAGATTAGTTCAAGGATATTTCTGAACGTAATCTGAACGTCACTTACGATTTGTTGACGTTTTTAGGTACGGAAAAATAAGATTATCTTGATAGGGATTCGTAAATTTAAACTGCAAGTTTTCCCGAAAATGGGATTAATAACATCTTGTTGTAAACCAACGGCGTCGAGTGTGTCGACCCCGGATGCAGTAAGTTAATCCTGAGATGTGTTTTTAATGTGGAATATTGGTAATCGATTGCAAAAACAATTATTCATTTTAGTAGGCTTCTTTCAGGTAAATGACCTGATAGGATTCCCATCAGGAATAGGCATAGGAAAATTGTAGGTCGTAGTATTCGGAATAAGTAGTTTGTTTTAATAGATGCGTCTAAAACTACCTACCTACAATTGTCATTAAAGTTGGGAAATTTCCATAAGTTGTGAAATGAAGTAGGTACCGAAATATAATAAATTAAAACTTACATCACTGAGATCATTATTATTCATAATCTAGCGTTTCTTACCATATATATTTCAATATGTTACAGCAAATCCATATTCATTCATTAATATTATAAATGTGAAAGTAACTCTGTCTGTTTGTCTGTTACATCTTCACGCTTCAACTGCTTGATCAATTTACATGAAATTTGGTATGGAGATATTTGAAGTCCCGGGAAAGGACATAGGCTACTTTTCATCCCGGAAAAACGTAGTTCCCACGGGAACGCGATGACCGAATACCACGCAGGCGAAGTCGCAGGCAGAAGCTAGTACAATGTATGTGAACTTTAGTTAAATTTTTAATTTTTTCTTCTAATTTACTGAACATTGTGATATAGGCATACCAGCACCAGATTGCTGCTCGCCTATTATTCGAATAATAATAATAATAATAATAATAATTATCCTTAATGGGGCAGGGTGGGGTTTGCACAGTAGGTACTTAAAAATGTTTTTGTTATTTAAATTATAGGTATGTATGTAAGGGTAGGTTCATTCAAACCATCTGTTAAAATTAACGTTAATTATTTTACTATGGTAGACCAATTAAAAGGTGGATGGATGACATCAAGGCTATAGGGGGCGCCACCTGGACCAGGAAAGCCATTAATAGAAAGGAATGGAAACAGCTGGGAGAGGCCTATGTGTCAGAAGACACGCTGAACACTAATCCGGACAATACGATGTGTTAGTTTTAAGTAAGGTTATAAATGTAATATAATACTGTTTTAGTTTCGGCAATAAAGGCTATTATGATTATGATTATGATTTTACTATGGGACAAAAATAAAATGACTTTTCCATGTGGAATGACAGCTGGGCGGCCAAATTTAACAACCAGGAGTCCTTTAACTGTGCTTGAATCAACTTACCCTATGTAAATATTGTAATGTGTTCACGATTTAACTATTAATGCAATCTTCAATCTGTGCTAGGAGACCAGACGCCGGCAGCTAGTGGAAGCAGCAGAGAAACGTCGTAATGAGGAGGCTGCCCGCGGGGTCAAGGACCCTGAGAAGATCCGCCGCGCGCAGCGGAACGCTGAGGAGATGGAACGGAGGGAACAGGAGCTGGCTAAGGAGGGAGGCCCTACACTGAAGGTAATTCATGACTTACAAAGTCTAATCGGCCGTCAGATTACCAAAAAATATTTGATCAATTGATGGAGTTACAATTCTTTACAAATTCACACGTTACTACTCAGTTATGACGATACAAGCTCCCAACCCCGAGTTTTAATGATATGAAATGAAATGAAATGAAATGTTTATTTGCTGAATATGGTAAATACAGGTGGTTCTTAAGATTGAGGTTCACATATTCTACCGAAATTTCGGCGTGCAAATACGTATTACGTTTTAAAATTATACCTAATAACAATACATCATACCTACAAGTTATTCATTCAAGTATATAAGCATTCTTATAATACTTATTAAATACACAAGAGCTATTTTGCAGGAACTCATTGGTAGTGTAAAAACATTTTTCAATCAACCACTGGTGTAACGTTTTGCAGAACTGGTTTAACGGTAGTGAGCTGATATGAACAATGCGTTTTGCATTTGTCATTCACTGATTTAAAAAATAGTACAATTACTACTCAGTTATGACGATACAAACTCCCAACCCCGAGTTTTAATGCGTTTTACATTTGTCATTCACTGATTTAAAAAATAGTACAATTACTACTCAGTTATGACGATACAAACTCCCAACCCCGAGTTTTAATGCGTTTTACATTTGTCATTCACTGATTTAAAAAATAGTACAATTACTACTCAGTTATGACGATACAAACTCCCAACCCCGAGTTTTAATGCGTTTTACATTTGTCATTCACTGATTTAAAAAATAGTACAATTACTACTCAGTTATGACGATACAAACTCCCAACCCCGAGTTTTAATGCGTTTTACATTTGTCATTCACTGATTTAAAAAATAGTACAATTACTACTCAGTTATGATGATACAAACTCCCAACCCCGAGTTTTAATGCGTTTTACATTTGTCATTCACTGATTTAAAAAATAGTACAATTACTACTCAGTTATGACGATACAAACTCCCAACCCCGAGTTTTAATGCGTTTTACATTTGTCATTCACTGATTTAAAAAATAGTACAATTACTACTCAGTTATGATGATACAAACTCCCAACCCCGAGTTTTAATGCGTTTTACATTTGTCATTCACTGATTTAAAAAATAGTACAATTACTACTCAGTTATGACGATACAAGCTCCCAACCCCGAGTTTTAATGCGTTTTACATTTGTCATTCACTGATTTAAAAAATTAAAAATGTGCAATTTTTTTTTTCAATGCGATTTATTATAGTGTCATCAATTCATCATGCCTATAAGCCCTATAATTCGTCAATAGTTCAAAGCTGTCCACTGCTGGACATAAGCCTAGATAGGTTTCTCACAAGCTTCTCGAGCTGTTCTGTCCGAGAGTTTGTCTTTCTGGCCATACTCTGAACTGTCTCGTAGACCCTTGGTGTTGCTGAGGACTTTTGGGTGACATGACAATATGAATGACATGGGTGATCCGGATTTATGTAGGACACTGGCAAATTATTGAATAAGTAGTTTATTTTTCAACTAGCGAATTCGCCCGCGTGGAATTCGGTTATCGCGTTCCCGCGGGAACTATACTTTTTTCCGGGATAAAAAGTAGCCTATGTCCTTCCCTGGGACTGGGATCCCAACTATCTCCATACAAAATTTTATTTCAATCTCTCCAACGTTTTAATCGTGAAGAAGTAACAGACAGACAAAGTTACTTTATCTTTATAACATTACTAGCTTCTGTCCGCGACTTCGCCCGCGTGGAATTCGGTTATCACGCTCCCGCGGGAACTATGCGTTTTTCCGGGATAAAAAGTAGCCTATGTCCTTTCCCGGGACTCCAACTATCTACATACCAAATTTCATTGAAATCGGTCCAGCGGTTGAAGCGTGGAATATAAAATTGCCGATAACTTTTCTTTCCTACATCCGATTTTAATCAAATGATACTCTATCTACCCTTGAAAACTGCATTCAAATCGGTTCAGTAGTTTCGGAGATTAACGCTAACAAACAGACAAAGAGACAGAAAGAAATAGACAGAAAATTACCCTTGTATTATAGTATAGATAGATATGGATTAGTATGGATTAAAACCAGTTACCTTACTTCTTCTACGATTGAAACATACAGTTGTGCTAATTTGAAAACCTCCTTATTGGAGTTGGTTAAAATTTAATTTAATTTAATCTAATCAACATCGTGAGGAAACCTGCACGCATCTGCGAATTAATTCAAGGATGTGTGTGAAGTCCCCAATCCGCACTGGGCCCGCGTGGGGACTATACCCCAACCCTCTCGTGATGAGAGGAGGCCTGTGCCCAGCAGTGGGCCGTAAATAGGCTGTTGTAGTAATCTAATCAACAATCATTTCGTTACAGTGGACATCAGGCTGAGATCACGACCGAAGTGGGAGCAGTACATCCAAAGAAGAGAGATATAGATACAAAAACTGACAGATCCCACTCAAAGCCTATGGATTAACACTTCACAGCTAAGTGTTATGTTCACAAGTCGTGGAGCTAAAACGATGGTACTCTACACTGTGAAATTAGGGCCAAAACTGTTCAATCAGATACAATTTGAATAAACCTATTACCTCTATTTTTAATAAACATCACAATGAAGTATTGCTTTGTCAAAACACCTCTGAAATAATTATGTTAATATTTAACCATTAAAAGGTGTAATCATAAAGGATCTTGCAACACATGTGCTGTTCAAATTGAGTTAAAATAATAAAGGTAAATGAATAAGACTGTGTTAACTTCAAATATACGAAACTATGAAATATTATAAATAAAATTCAGCCATTTTTTTTTTCAAATTGACATTATTCTTAAATATTAATCAAAGTATTGAAGATTTTCTGAATAATAAATCACCATTTTTTTCATCATGATTTTAATGAGGGATTTTTTAACAAAGTATATGGCCCTATATTATTGATTATATACCTACTATTTTCATGCATTTCACTACAAAAAGCTACTGCTGACCAACAGACATGGAAACTTGTAAATATGGGTAAACGTCACTACTTGAATTCCTATGAATTCATTTTTCTTTTACTTAATGCTTTGAATGCAAAATAAATAAGTAAGCTTCACTTTATTTATTATTTATATTCGCGTTATTTATTGTACATATTTGTAAGTGTTTTGTTTGATAGATGTTTGTTGTTGCAAACTTATTTTATTCTGAAATCGTGTAATTTAGTCCTTTGATCTCATCTATGTAACTATGTACTATGTATGTCGGTCGGAGAATTCTTCGATAGGAGAGCCCCAAATGACACCATTGTAACGCTTGCAAACGCATTATCCATACTAATATTATAAATGCGAAAGTAACTCTGTCTGTCTGTCTCTCTGTTACCTATACACTTCAACCGCTCGACCGATTGAGATGAAATTTGGCATGGGGATAGTTGGCGTCCCGGGAAAGGACACAGGTTACTTTTCATCCCGGAAAAACGCATAGTTCCCGCGGGAACGCGGTAACCGAATCCACGCGGGCGAAGTCGCGGGCAGAAGCTAGTATTAAATAAATAAATATCTTGGGACATTTCACTCATATTGACCTAGCCCCAAACTAAACGATGCTTGTACTATGGGTTCTAGACAACGATATAAATACTTATATAGATAAATACACATATATACATTGTTTAAATACTAAACATCGACTCGAGTACAAACATTCGTGTTCATCACACAAAGTTTTCCCCCGAGCGGGACTCGAACCCGCGACCCTCTGCATGAGAGGCGGTAGGTCGAACCACTAGGCCACCACGGCTTTAAAAGGCCGGAAAAAGCCGATCGTTTCTAAATCTAAATTTAAGTAGTTACTAGTTATAATCTATGAATTAATTTCAGTAAGAATATGTGGAACATAAACGCTATATGTATATACGACACATAAATGTGTATATCAATCCATCCATACTAATATTATAAATGCGAAAGTAACTCTGTCTGTCCTCTTCACGCTTCAACCGCTTAGCCGACTTGGACGAAATTTGGTACGGAGATAGTTGGAGTCCCGGAAAAGAACATAGGCTACTTTTTATCCCGGAAAAGCGCGTAGTTCCCGCGGGAGTGCGATAACTGAATTCCACGCGGGCGAAGTATCGGGCAGAAGATAGTAGAGATCTTCTACTATCTAAAGTCCCGCGCCTTCACATTTCAAAACGCTTCAATTTTTTTATTATTGTTTAAAAAGCACCACCAACACTCTCAACGCATAGTTGATGGCTGTCTCAGCACGCACACATGTGTTGAGAGTGTTGGTGGTGCTTTTTAAATACATTGAAGCGTTTTGAAATGTGAAGGCACGGGACTTAAGATAGTAGAAGATCTCTAGTTACATAAATGAGATCAATATTGTATGAATAAAATAATAATCATACCTCTAATTATATGAAATTTTATAGTAAGTCCTGTAAATTTTTATGATGTATATTTTGTAATGGAACTTATTACTGTAATTGTGTCTGTTTATCAAGGCCATATAGACCTTATATCGATGCGTTAGAGTCTATTTTTGAATGCCTGGTGCACTGTACTCTTAATATGTATTAAACGTTATTAGCAGCGCCATCTATGCGTTAAAAGTGCAAAATTTGTAAACGAAATCACATTTTAATAGTGACATTGTGTACAAGAAATCACAAAATAAATATTGCTTGTATTGTATATTATATTATATATAATTGTATTTGGCAATATCATTTATCTCTATGCACGATTTGCTTGGGACATTTATATATTACTAGCTGACCCCGCGGACTTCGTACCGCATTCGTTTTTTTTTTCGTGTATGAAAAATAGCTTACGTCCTATTCTCAGACCTACTAAACATACACTCCGAATTTCATAAGAATCGCTCGAACTATTTCGGAGGAGTTTGGTTACAAACACTGTGACACGAGAATTTTATATATTAGACTAGCTGACCCCGCGGACTTCGTACCGCCTTAGTTTTTTTTTGGGTATGAAAAATAGCTTACGTCCTATTCTCAGACCTACTGAACATACACTCCAAATTTTATAAGAATCGGTCGAGCCGTTTCGGAGGAGTTTGGTTACAAACACTGTGACACGAGAATTTTACATAATAGGTACACCATCCGTCTGTATGTTTTTCTTAGTAACACTTTACTAAGAAAAACATACAGACGATTTGAGAACCTCCTCCTTTTTTGAAGTCGGTTAAAAACCTCTCTTACCTCTTTATTTTCTTAACGCATTCACTGCCACCGACGCATATATTATGCGTTTTGCTGACTTTCCCGCGGTGTCTTGAACGCACATGTGCGTTGCAATGTTCCCTTAAGAGGGTTTACTCCGAAAGTTGGCAACGTCGCAAATAGCTGTCAAATATTTAGCTGCTTTCATTAATTTCTGAATATTACTGAATGAAAACATGAATAATCGCTCTATGGTTGAATGAAACATTAATTATGGATTGCAACAATTATCATAGAAACATGAAGTTTTTAATATTATGGAAGCAATATCTTTTGAACCGGGAGACGAGCTGTCGGTAGGCCTCCAACAAGATGGAGCGACGACCTCGTGAAGGTCGCGGGAAACCGGTGGAAGCAAGTAGCACAGGACCGGTCTGAGTGGCGAGCCTTGGGGGAGGCCTATGTCCAGCAGTGGACGTCTTTTGGCTGAAATGATGATGATGATGATCTTTTGAAAACTTTCCATCGCATTTTGCATGCATTTTAATGTAATCTTATCATTTGAATGCCTAACCAACAAATATAAAACGAGACGCGTCATTCAACCATAGAAAAACATCTTCCTTTTTAAGTCAGCAATATTGAGAAATTAATAAAAACAGCGAAACATTTGACGGCTATATGCGACGTTCTCAACTTTCGGGATAAACCCTATTAACGCTTTCACTGCCACCGACGCATATATGCGTTTTGCTGACTTTCCCGCGGTGCCTTGAACGCACATGTGCGTTGCAATGTTCCCTTAATGACAGATGTGGCTCCAGGCCAGGCGCAAGTTCGAAAAACATATTATTATTATTGGGGGGGTTTTGTAGGCCATATGTGTGTCACCTCGACCATAGCTGATCTTTTGTGACGGCCCTTTTGTGTTTTGTTATAATTCACCTGTGATACCCGTTGAGTCCAGGAATTTCCAGATTCTTTGGGCGGTGATATTTTGTACCTCTTTTGGGTGCATTATATGCCTCCCTAGGTAGATACTACGCTTTTGCATGAAAGGTCCGCACTCACAGAGGATATGCAGGGGCGTTTCCTCTGCTTCGTGGCAGAATCTGCACGTTGTGCCTTCTTTCATTCCCATTTGGGCTAGGTGTTTGTTCAGTTTGCAGTGTCCAGTCAGGCTCCTGGTTACTGCACACGTTTTATATCTTTTGAGACGTAGTATCTCTTTAGATAGTTTTGTCGCATAGCCCTTAATTAGAGCTTTCGAGTGTCTTTGTCCAGGTACAGACTTCCACAGCTCGATAGCCTTCGATTTGTGTTCATTTTCGAGAATTTGGTAAGCTCCTTGTTTGGTCACACCACAGAAAGGTTCGGGGCCAACCTGGGGGTTGTCGGCTCCGTTTCTGGCGAGCTCGTCCGCTTTCTCGTTTCCTTCTATGTTGGAATGCCCAGGGACCCATCTAAGAATTACTTTGTTGGATCTGCCTAGGGCGTTTAGATTTTCTCTACATGTTTGTACTAGCTTTGAGTTAAGCTCAAAGGAGTCTAGTGCCAGGATAGCCGCTTGGCTATCTGAGTTGATGTAGATGGTTTGGTGTTTAAGTTTTCTATCCAGGTTGATTTCCGCACATTTATTGATGGCGAAAACCTCCGCTTGAAAGATTGAGGCTTCAGTGCCTAAATTAATGCTGATTTTAAATTTTGGCCTCTGTCCAAAAACACCGCATCCTACATCTTGTCCTTTTTTGGATCCATCTGTATACCAGATGTGGCTGCCCTCCTTGAAATCTATTTGGTTGTTCAACCATATGTCCCGAGGTGGCAACTCTGCTGAGAAGAGTTTAGTGAAATTGCATACAGTATGCATGTCATCATTGGGCATATTCATGACCCTGTGTTCAAGCGTTGAGTTCTTAAAAGTTTTCAGAGCTTGTGAGCGCCATTTTGTGTTCGTCTGTGAGCATATTCTATAAATGCACCGTTTGGCTTCCTTTTGCACTTGTAGGTGCAGTGGTGTCAGGTCCAGTAGTGCATTTAGTGCTGCTCCCGGAGTCGAAGATAGCGCCCCTGTTGCCAGAATGCATGCAGTACGTTGGAGACCATCTAGTCTTGCCATCGTAGTTGTTTGGTTGGCTTTACTCGCCCAGACGGCGGAGGCATATGTGATGATCGGCCTCGCGATTGCTGTGTAAAGCCATAAGGCGATGTGGGGTTTAAGTCCCCATCTCGCACCTGCCATACGGCAGCTTGTCCATAAAGCCATTTTAGCTTTTTGAACAATGTTGTTCAGATGTGGGGTCCAGGTGAGTTTTGAGTCCAAGGTCACCCCCAGGTATTTTATTTCATTTGATAGTGTTAGAGTTTTTCCGTTTAGCTTAGGGCATGAGAGCTTTTCGAGATTTCTCTTCCTAGTGAAAGGTATTATTGCAGTTTTTCCTGCATTGATTGATAAGTCATTTTCTTTACACCATTTGCAAATAGTGTTTAGAGCTGCTTGCATTAGATTTGAGATTATGTCATGGCAGGGGCCTCTGATAATGACCACTATATCATCGGCGTAACCTTGTATGTCAATATCTAGGTTGTTCATTAATGCAAGTAGTTGGTCCACTGCTAGTGTCCACAAAAGAGGGGAGAGTACACCTCCTTGTGGACAACCTCTAGTGGTGTGGAATTCATGCGTGGTCGCATTGAGGGTCAAAGTGGCAACTCTATTCAAGAGCATACTTTGGACCCATTTGATGGTGGTGCTATCGACCCCCTTCGATTCCATGCCTTTAATTATGGTTTCGGTGGGAGTGTTGTCAAGGGCACCTTCTATATCAAGGAAGGCACAGAGAGCTGTTTGCTTATCCTCTAGGGTAGCTTGCACCTTATCGACCAGATCGAGAAGGGCTGTCTCCGTAGATTTCCCCTTTTGGTAAGCGTGTTGGTTTGAACTGAGTGGGCGTTCAACTAAGAACTTTGATCTAATGTGTGAGTCAACTATTCTTTCCATGGTCTTCAGTAGGAAAGAAGTGAGGCTGATGGGTCTGAAGGATTTGGGTTGTGAGTAGTCCCTCTTCCCTGCCTTTGGTATAAATTGTACCTTGACCCTAGTCCACTGTTCTGGTATGGTATTCCAGGCATAACTCGCTCGGAATATCTTTGCCAGATGCGGTAAGAGGATTGCATTCCCCTGCTGCAGCAGGGCTGGGAAGATGCCATCCTCTCCCGCTGATTTAAATGGCTTGAACTTACTTACTGCCCATTTAATCTGGTTTGGCCTAAAAATGTTGGTGGCTGTGTTCCAGTCTATATTGCACGGCCTATGGGGATTGATTCCCCTCCGGTTCGCCGTGTGTGAATTGGAGGAGTACGACCCTGGGAAGTGTGTATCCCTTAGGAGCTCGAGAGTTTCTAGCTCCGTGGTCGTGAAGGAGTTGTCTGGTTTCTTTAAGAGACCTAGATAGTTTGATGGAGTCTTAGCGAGGACTTTGTGGATTCTAGCTCCTTTATGTGTTTGGGCTATTTGCTCACAAAACCGGCGCCAAGACGCGCGTTTGGCTTTTCTGATTTGTTTGTTATATTCAGTCAGTGCCCTAGCGTACCTATTCCACTCCTGAGGTTGGGTTGTGTGATTGAATATGCGCCGTGTGGTGGCTCTAAGCCGATCTAGCTTTTTGTTCCACCACGTGACGGTGTTGGTTGTGTGTGTCTCTTTTAAGGGGCAGCTGAGTTCGTAGGCCTTAACGATGCCTTCGGATAGTAAATTAGCTGCGTGATTGAGAGATTGCGGTGTTTTGATGCTTTTAGGGATACCCTGTAGAAGTTCTTCGAGGTGGGTCCTATAATGATCCCATGAAGTATCTTTTGGGTTCCTTACGAGGATGGTTGTGGTTTCCTGAGAACCCTGCACATCAAATAATATATGTTTGTGGTCTGACATAGAGTTTTCGCTGCTGACGTGCCAATTGGCGAGATGTTTGAATATTTTTTCCGAGGCGAAGGTGATATCTAACACTTCTTGTCTAGCCCTGGTTACGAAGGTTGGCATATGGCCGCTATTTAGTAAGTGTAGACAGTTAGTAAATAGGAATTCAGATAGTAACTCACCTCTGTTATTGATTCCTGTGCTGCCCCAGATGGTATGGTGGGCATTCGCATCGCATCCCACTATAATTTCCAACTTATTCCTTTTCGCGTAAGCTAAGGTTTTTGTCAGTTCTTCAGTGGGATCACTTTTCTCTCCAGGTAGGTAAGCCGAGCAGACGATGACTTTGTGCCCTTTGAGAGTTATGATTGCCGCAACTAGATCATCATTGCAGAGTTCTGTAACTGGCAGAAAATTAGTGCGTTTGTTAAATACTATACAGGCTCTAGGTTTGGTGCCTTTTTCGTACACTAGGATTTTACCCGCTCTGTTCAGGCCGCTAACCATAGACTCAGCATTTATCCATGGTTCTTGAATGAGTGCGATGTCTAGGCCATATTCGCCGAAGACTTTCTCCACGACCGCGGAGGCCGCGACGGCGTGGTGGAGGTTGGCCTGCATAAATTGCACTCCCTTGGCGGCTGGTTTGTTGCTTCGGGGCGTGTTAGTTGGGCTTTTGACCCTGGCGCCCTGAGCCTCGTCCTCTCGCTGAGTTGCCCCTGCTCCGGGCACGGTGGGATCCCCTTGAGGTCCCCCTGCTGGGGGGAAACCGCCCTCGGTTGGCGGAGAAGCTGAATAAGCTGGGGATCGTCGACGGTGGTGGTGCCCGGAGTCCACTGGTGTTGGTGGAGGGTGCGTTTGTGGGGAGAGGGTGCGTCGAGGTAGACGCTATGGGGGTAGGAGGGGTGGGCTGGGACTGGGTAGTGGGTGGTTTAGGATTGGCAGCGCCTTTGGTTAGGATCGGGTGCGGGTACATGGGAGTGGGACAGGATCGTTGTAGAGGAGGGCGTCTGCGAGTGGGGTGGGGATGTGTGGAGGTGGATGGTGTAGGAGTGGGGTGTGGGTGAGAGGAAGTGGATGGTCCCGCACCTGTTGGTCCCGATGAGACCTGCGGGGCGGGGCCGGAGGGGAGGGATGGCGGTGTTGGGGAGGCGGGAGCGGTTGGTTCATCCTGTTGGGTCCTGGGATTCGGGCCCTTCAGTCTGAACTGGATCTCTTTGAAGCCCAGTTTGGCTTTTAGATCCGTCGTTTTGAGGGTCTCAACAGAGAGGTCGTCGATTGAAAGTGTGAGTGTTAACCCTCCTTTTTCGACCTTGCTGTTGAGGACCTTCCAGATTTCCGTATGCAGTCCCCCGTTCTGTATGCGGATTAATTTCAGTGCCGCCTCCACGTTAGGCGCTTCTGAGATTGGTATGAACACCACCCCTACATTTGGCTTGGGTAGGTCGCCCTCGTCCATAACGAGTAGAGCGGCCTCCGGCCATGGTTTCAGGATTGGTGCTATACCTTCAAGCCAGGTCTTGGTGTACTCGTTCTCACATGTTATGAGAAGCCAACCTGGTTTGAAGGTACACTTACTGAATCTTGGTCCCTGTCCCTTCCCGAGATCGTACATGCTCGCTATGATGGTCTGGCGGAGCAGCTCGAGTTGTTCGTCAGTCATAGGGACTGCGTCTCTGATGCCGACTCGAAAAGAGGCAAGGACCTGGCTGTATGACCTTCCTTGGTCGTCGGTAGACGAGCTGGCCGTTGGGCGTTTCGGAATCTTCCTAGCCTGGCCCTGTGGCGATTCCTCCTCCGAGCGAACCCTTTTCAGGGCTTTCCGCCTGGGTTCGGACTCAAACTTGTAGCCCATCTCTTTTAGTTCCGCAAAGGACTTTATAGCCAGTTGTTTGGCGTCGTTGACGCCTACTCCCAGCTTTCTAAGCGCCTTGAAGCGGCTTTTTGCTGACCCACCCAGCCGTTTAGATGCCGTCTGGGTCATAGTTTCAGGGTTGGAGGTATTGGGTTGGGCAGTCAGTGGTGCCGGTCCGCGAGCAGACCTCTCCTCTGAACCGCCTTCTTCCGCCACCTCCATTGCTTGCTCCGACATCTCCGTCCGTGCTTCAGACGTCATTGTCAAGGGCAATAGTTCCTGGCATAGGTCTTCCAGGGTACCTTCTTCATTAATTTGTTTATTTAAGTTGCTCATCTTGTTCCCACGAGTAGCAAGGGAATAATGGTCCACTCCGACAGAGCCCCGCTTGTCGGAGTAAGGCTGTATACGCCTCGAGGTCGCCCGGTATCGAGGGGTTCCGTTTGAGACTGAGCTCCGCCCTCAGCCACGCATCTCTCGGCACGGAAGAACGCCTTAGATTGGGGTTTTTTGAGTCGAGGTTGTCTCCTCCAGGAGGTGGAAGGAAGGGGGGGATCTAAGGATGGACAGGAGGGAGTGGGAGGGTGAGTTGGGAGGGATCGGGGAGTGTTGGATCATGGGAGTAAGGTAAAGGAGTACTCAGGTGGTGGGATTGCCAAGCTGAGTATCGCCCCACATACTTGGCTACTGACAGTCCGGGGTAGATGGTAAATATGCGACGCCCGCTATGACTGTAGCATTTCCAGGGTGCACGACCTACTCGAGCGATAACGGGAAGGTTCGCCCCAGGTCCGTACGTCGGCGGTGCCTGGGTCGACGAGGACGTGTATGTTGGGACTGGGTGGGAAGAAGCCTGATAGCCTAGCGTCGCATACCTAAGCGTGCTTGTTCCTACCTTGCACCCCTCGAAAAACATAAGTGGAAGTGAATGCTTTAAACTAGCTATGTCATTCATAGTCAAGTAAACAGTATTTTTTTACAGCATCTTAGATTTCTTAGATATTAAACATGACAGGTCACATCCGTTTTTAACACTTCAGGATTATACATCGAGTGTGAGTTGAAGAGTGATTCTTTCTCTACATCTACATATTATTATAAAACAAAGTCCCCCGTCGCGTCTGTCTGTCTGTGTAGCGATAAACTAATAACGAGGAGCACGTACTGCGTCTCCTTACGCGTACTAAAAATATAAATCACAGCCTTTGCCCAAAGCTTATTAGATCGCAGCGCACAGTGCTAGACATCAAGCTGTCATCATCATTCATCATCATTTCAGCCGAAAGACGTCCACTGCTGGACATAGGTCTCCCCCAAGGCTCGCCACTCAGACCGGTCCTGTGCTACTTGCTTCCACCGGTTTCCCGCGACCTTCACGAGGTCGTCGCTCCATCTTGTTGGAGGCCTACCGACAGCTCGTCTCCCGGTTCGCGGGCGCCACTCGAGAACTTTCCGGCCCCATCGGCCATCAGTCCTGCGAGCAATGTGCCCCGCCCACTGCCACTTAAGGCTCGTAATTCTTCGGGCTATGTCGGTGACCCTAGTTCTACTGCTGCTGCAAGCTGTCATACTTTACAATAATCTGCACACTGAAAAAAAAACAGATTATTAAATTTTTACAAAAAAATAAAACGCTTTATATCAAGGGGATGCTTGTATAATATTGACGAAATTTTTGATACAAGTTCAAAATGACTAAATTATTTTTTATAGTACTATTTAATGCTTTTATAAAAATAGTGCATTTTCTTTTATTGTTTTAGTGTAAAAATATACAATACAATACAAATACTCTTTATTTAACACCACACAATAGAAATAATATAATTTCCTTGAAAAAAATATAAATTTAATATTGTACTTACCTAACTTAAGTTCAAACACAATTATTGTATTGTTTTATGAATAAATGAAATAAAATGAAAAAATGAAAATGGAACTCAAAAACCACGGATTTTCATGCGGCGGTTTTCACGAATAAAAGTTTTTAGTACGCATGTAGGTAATTTGTTATTGTTGTCTGGAAATACATCGATAACAGTTCAAGATCGCAGATTAAATCACAATAGGTTTTTTTTTAGTATTTAATGACACACTGATACCACAGAGAATGTGAGAAAAAAATACACCCCCACTTTTTACGAGTAGAGGATATTGTGCTTTGGCTATAAATTTTAGTGAGATATTGATAAAGTTGAAGATTTAGTAAGTACAGGAAATGGTAGGACGATAGGTAGAGATTATGAACTCTTAAAACTGGGGCAATATTCGAAGTCTTAAAATAGGGATCTCCCTGTTCCCTATAGGATCGCTCACGCGTCGCGTGAACTTTAATAAGCTAGATTTAAAGTTCAGCGTGAGCGATTAGCCACTAAGTCCCCAATCCGCACTGGGCCCACGTGAAGACTATAGCCCAAACCCACGCGTGATGAGAGGAGGCCTGTGCCCAGCAGTGGGACGAAAATAGGCTGTAGTAGTGGGCGATCCTATAAGGAACAGATCCCTATTTAGAACCTTCGAATATAGCCCCTGTACTTTAAATCGACGAGCATGTATGCGGAACGAAATGAAGGTTGAGGAAGGGAGGTATGTAGGAATCGTAGCAAATGGAAGGAAGTGGTCACTGCCTACTCCCTATGGGAAGGAGGCGTGACTTTATGTATGTACCTATGTGTATGTGATAAAGTTGAAGATTAAGTAAGAACAGGAAATGATAGAAAGATAGGTAGAGATTATGAATACTTAAATCTGAGTCACTTAGAAGTTCAAATCGATATACCTACTTACTCTAGTACTTACTAGTAAGTAAGTTGATTGTTGATTTTTTTTTACACTAGGCATCCACGAAGTGATTCTTTATGGGACGGAAAAGGAATCTCCCTATAGTTTCTCGGATAAACCGTTATTCGAGATGTTAAAAGTGACTGCTAAGTGAATCAGTAGATCCCGGCGCATAAAGTGAGTTACCTGACCTCGCGCAGTCCAGTCGTGAAGTGTATGAGCGAGGTACACGGATAGATAAATGCCTATCCTTATTTGGGATATGGGAAATCCTATATCCCTATGTATGGACTAGAATGAGGCCCCGTAGACTGACATTACTGATCATAGGGCACCTTATGCTACGAATACAAACTCTGAATCATATGAGAGCAAACTCAAGATAGCCTGTGATTATCAGCACCCATCTTCCATTTGCATTAGATAAACTGTGCGATTCCTTTATCTCGACAAAGTGAGACTACAGCAACTATGTCGCTAGTGTCGCAAATATGCACCTGAAAATGTAGTTCCTAAGATATCCGCACGCATCTAGAAGTTTGTCAAGATTTGGATATTACCAAGTTACTACTGTAGTTAGTCAGTGGTAAATAGAATATTGTGGTTGTACCGACGACATGGACAGTATTAAGTTATTTGAGTGTTAGTAAACTATGCATCTGCGGTTTTCTAAATCTAATTAAATAAAAGTTGGATTGCATTTTTAAACATAAATAATTTGAAATATCATTTAGTGGGGTGCGAAAATGGCTTTTCAAGAGAAAGGTAGGTTTGTGATTGTATATTAAATACCTACATGTTGTGTAAGTTTGGTTTCCCGTTGCTTTTTTCCTGTCACCGTCTCCAATCGATCGCAGCCGCATGCGGCTGCGGCCGATGCGTCTGACGCGTGCGCGCCGTGCGGCCGATGCGGCCGATGCGGCCATAGTCGTTGTATGGGAACCCATCCATCGGCACGCGCTAGTCGCAACCCACGGCAGCGGCTCCATGTAGAATTGTAGATTCCCATACAACGACTGGCCGCATGCGGCTGCGATCGATCGGAGCCGATGACACGCCACCCCACCTTACCTTAGTCGTGATTTTCGTTCAATTAGTGATATAATTTACGTTTATTTTAATTTTATTATAAGCAAGCATTTCACCACGATCTCACCTGATGGTAATTGACGATGTAGTCGAAGGTGAAACATGCTTACTTAGATAGTACCGGTTCACTCTCGACTTGAAAAGATCCAAGTTATAACTATCGGGGAAGAGACCGGCCGGTAGAGAATTCCAGTCCTTAGCTGTTAGCATGATGATGCATGAAGCGAAGCGCTTCGTGCGCGCTGGAGGAATATCCACAACATAAGGATGGAATAGCGCCGTAGTGACGAAATGGGGATTGTGGAATTCAATCAAACAATTCCCCCGCACACTCTCCATTAGATATAGATTTAAATTTGACATAAATTGAGATGCTCTCTTGTTTTCGGTGTCTCTGCAGCTGTTTTGTTTGAGATAGGTAACTACTACTACTACTACAACAGCCTATTTACGGCCCACTGCTGGGCACAGGCCTCCTCTCATCACGAGAGGGTTTGGGCTATAGTCCCCACGAGCGCCCAGTGCGGATTGGGGACTTCACACACATCTTTGAATTACTTCGCAGGTGCGTGCAGGTTTCCTCACGATGTTTTCCTTCACCGAAAAGCTCAGTGGTAAATTCAAATTGAATTTCGCACATAAGTAAACTTGGAGGTGCGAGCCGGAATCGAACCCCCGACCCTCAGCATGAGAGGCGGTAGGTCGAACCACAAGGCCACCACGGCTTCAATGAGATAGGTAAGCAAGTTATTAATTTTACATCACCTTGGCCATAAAGTGGGATTTTCTGCCCGCTACGCGGAGAGAAAATCTCACTTCTTGGCCAAGGCAAGACGTAATTAATTTTAAATCAATCAATTATGTGAAACTTACTCTATGTAACCAATGTAAGTGCATATAAGTACTTTAATTAGTGTCGTAATAAATATGTATAACTAGCACAAATAATCAGTTTAAAGGTTAACATTGGACCTAAATACTATAGTACTTAGCTTACTAAGTGCAATATAGGTGATATGATAAGTAAACTAGTAACCTTGTGAACCTCTGTCAGGGTTGCATCATCGGGTAGTAAAATTAGTAATTACTTAAGTACCAACCATTAAGTACTTCTGGTCCATGAAGGATCTTATGAAGGGAACCCTTCCCATTTCTTTGAAACGCCAACTCGTGGACGTATGCATCTTGCCTGTTTTAACCTACGGCGCCCAATCATGGTCATTAACTGAGGCACAAAAGTCCAAGCTCAAGGTTTGCCAGAGAGCAATGGAGCGCAGTATCTTAGGCGTCCGAAGAACTGATAGGATACGGAACTCAGAACTGCGCTCCAAGACTCAGATTGCCGATGTTGGGGTACAGACTGCCAAACTAAAGTGGAACTGGGCTGGACACGTCTGCCGCATGCACGATGACAGATGGGCCAAATTAGCCACCGAATGGCTACCTCGGGACGGACATCGTTGCAGAGGCAGACCTAGACGGAGATGGCGCGACGACCTAGACAAGTTTAGATCGGGTTGGCCAGAATTGGCAAAGAACAGAGAGGAGTGGAAGAGAGGAGGGGAGGCCTTTGCCCAGCAGTGGGATCTAATAGGCTAGATAAGATAAGATAAGACTTAAGTACCTAATACCTATTCCCGACTACCGATTCTATAGGGAGTCTCCCTGTCCTTATTTACGACTTCGAATATAGCCCCAGCTTCACCGCCAGAGTACTATGTACAGTCAAGGGCATAAATATATATACGTTCCCAAGGCGCCAAAAATATCTGTACAGTTGATTAGCCAGAAATATCCGTACGATAAATCGGTCAGAAATATGTGATCATTTAAAGAGTCAAAAAGATATAGACATTTACATGGCCATAAATAAATGTACAATGTCAGTCAAATATATGTAGGCAAATAGGAGGCCATAAATATCTACACACGTAACTCTCACATACATAAGATACAAAACCCAAGCCAAAAATATCTATACAGTCAAGGGTATTCATATGTATTGGTAACTTATTGCCAATGGTATAAAGGTGTATAGATATTTTTGACGTCTTGGGGACGTACCTATATATATTTATGCCCTGTACATGACGCGTATTATCCCTATGTGTAAAATACTGAAGAAACATTAGAAATCTAAATTATTTAAATGTACCTACTTACAAGCGTGATATCATTTCCGGTTTTTGTGAACTTTTTTTTTACAATGACGAGAATCGTTATCACTGATTAATGGAAACATTTAGGTGCAATCTACTGACAGATTATACTATATTCGTTATTCTCTCGTATCGATAGATATATTGTGGATGATATCGGAATATTATCGTATACTATACCAGTCGGTGATTAAGGGACCACGTTGATTTAGTTTTGTTTCATTCAATTGTGTAAATTAACATGGAGAGCGCTTCATTATTGGGAAGGAGTGAACGAGGTAAATGTCTTCGTTATTTATCTACACTAAAATGTGCCCTTTCCGCAAGTGAGGTGAATATGTACAATAAGCATGTTGCCTGTGATAGCAGTTACGTTAGTCTAGTCAGTATTAGCGTTTTGGCGGGCAACTTTGGCGCGCATTATAGGTACCTACATAAATTTATAACACGATTTTTAATGTAATAAGTGTACAAAAAAATCGTTATATTATGGGTCTGCTAGTGATCCTAAGCTAATTAAAAAAATAGGACACACCCCTATTATTGATATAAACTTGCCAAACAACTTGGACAGCTGCAAATCGGTCGATCACCAATGTTTAGTCTTCTTCTGATTTATGGTCAGCAGGCCCTGTTCTTGACTTGTCACTTCTAGGCGATCGTAACAACTCTTGTCATCTCTGCTTCCGAGGAAGCGAACAGCGTGGTGTCATCCGCGTATCGTTGGTTTTATGGAGGGTTGAAGTAACCAAGATACATTCCACACTCGATAGTTGGTTGGATATGTTGATTGTACCACCTTTTTTACGCGACCTTCCCTTCCCTTGAGAGTTTTACGCATTATAAAAAGTTCCCCGTAGATGTTATATAGGATAGGAGATATAACACAGCCCTCCTTCCCAAACATGAAAGGGTGTGAAGTTACGTTTTCGGTGCCGTAACCATTTTCTTAGACTTTACGGATCAGGTACAATGTGATTAGGCACTCCTGCCTGGCCTAGGGTGTTCCATAGGTGATAAGAATAATTAATGATAAAAAAAACTGATTAGCTAATGTGGGTGTGGGTATTTTAGAACTCGGAAAAATATCAGTAGATAAAATCTACTATATCAACTTACACGGTACACGACGATTGCATTGATTTTCCTTATTCGAGTCCTAATGTCTTATTCTTATAGTGATACTAGCTGACCCCGCGGACTTCGTACCGCCTTAGAATTATTGTTTTGGTATGGAAAATAGCTTACGTCTTATTCTCAGACCTACTGAACATACACTCCAAATTTCATAAGAATCTGTCGAGCCGTTTTGGAGGAGTTACAAACACTGTTACAGCACGACACAACTTAGAAGGCGCGCGGATTAAGCAATAACAGACTCTGCGTCAACGGCTTAAGTGCTTCGCCGCGCGCCTTCTAAGTTGGGTTCTGCTATACACGAGAATTTTATAAAAGTTTAGTGATATAGGATTTAACATATCCCAAATACGGATAGGCTGTTTCCCAATTTTTGCGAGAGAAAATACTCGCCCAATACAGTTCCAATACAGATCTCTTCTCTAGAACGTTTCTGGCGCTTACAATTGGTACCACAATATTCCCTCTGCGCCACAATATTGGGCTTTCAAAAAAGGGTATGTCATTAAAATATCTTCGAGAAAAACTACGCACGGGTACGCGCACCTAATGTCATGCCTCTGGTGCTACAAATGTCTATAGCCTGCGGTGACCACTTACCATCAGGTAGGCCGTCGACTAGCCGTGGTGGCCTAGTAGTTTGACCTACCGCCTCTCATACAGAGGGTCGCGGGTTCAAATCTGGCTGGCACCTCTGAAATTATTTATGTGCGAAATTCAATTTGAGTTTACCACTGAGCTTTTCGGTGAAGGAAAACATCGCGAGGAAACCTGCACGCATCTGCGAAGTAAATCAAGTGTGAAGTCCCCAATCCGCGCTGGGCCCGCGAGCTATAGCCCAAATTGTCTCGTGATGAGAGGAGGCCAGTGCCCAGCAGTGGGCCGTAAATAGGCTGTTGTAGTAGTAGTAGTAGCAGGCCGTGGAAGTGTTTGTCAGTCCATCCACCTACATAATAAAAACTCATTGACGTGGCCAATAAATTATTGAATTTAGAATCTGCATTCATAGTTGACTTGTTCACAGTGCGCGCTCGCGTCAAGGCATACTTCAATCCCGATGCCTTCGATCCGCTGTCGTTCCGTAAGATGATGGAGATGACACTCCTGGGGCTGATCATCGGGGAAGTGGCGGTCTACATGATGCTGCGAGAGAGCGTGAAGGTTGGGGAGCTGCCTAGTTACATCACTGGTAAGGCGCTTTGAATACAACCTTTAAAGTCAGAGAGAGTAAGAGATTCTTGAAATCAGGCCCTAAGTTATCATGGATTCTGCTGGAAGCAGTGATCAGATTTAACGACAGTGACAACGTAGGTACAGTCCCAGATTTTAATTGATGAGCTTGTTCGTTTTGTAATTTAGAAGCGTAATCAGGGGCTGCGCGTAATCAAGTTGAACTTTAAATCTAGCTGCTTAAAGTTCACGCGACGCGTGACCGATCCTATAGGGAACAGGGAGATCCCTATTTTAAGACTTCGAATATAGCCCCAGATTCGTGTGCTTTTTCTCGTGAATGCTCTTGTAAAGATGTCAAAAGCTAAGTATAAGGTGGTTACTAAAGTATCTACCCTCTGTTTTGTTCTAGACGTGCTGATCATCGGCATATCGTGCATAGAGTTCATCCTGGCCCCGTTTATCGGGTGGCTGGGCACACAACGCCGGAGGAGCATACTAGTCATGTGGGTAGCCATCGCGCTCGTCGGCATATTGCCTCTGTTCGGGGCGCCCAAGCCGGACGTTGAGCCGGATGTTGGTGAGTCTACGATGACACGATACTACGATCTTTCTTCTAGTTCTAATCAAATGAAGTCAGGGGCTCTAATGCGAAGTCTTAAATACGGATCTCGCTTTTCCATATAGGATCGCTCACGCGTCGCGTGAACTTTAAGCAGCTAGATTTAAAGTTCAACTTGAGCGAGAGCTTGAAGAGCGAGATCCCTATTTAAAGACTTCGAATATAGGCCCAGTCTGCTAGTTTCCATTAGAGCATGTGTGGCACATTGCTAGAGGACTGATGGACGGTGGGGCCATGAAAGTTTTCGAGTGGGGCGTCCGCTAGCAACGCTAACAACAATAAACTTGAAAAAAAGTAAACCTAACCCAATGCCATTAAGTTGTCAGTTAGATAGTTTTATTCACGGCTTCGAATAAAAATTTGACATGTAAAATATGCTGTAATTTGATATTGAGAAATAAATGTCTATGTCTATGATAGCTCGATTACTTTCAATTAATAATTTCTGCCTCCAGCATACTGCAGCAACTCTGCCCGCTTCCTGCCCGAGAGCGTGACAGCCCGCGCGGCCGTCCGCCTCGCCATCTCGATCGTGGCGGCCCTGTCGTGCGCGCTGGCGCGGGTGGCTGTCACTGCGCACACGCTGGCATACCTCGACGAATACAACCCTTCCGTCAACCTGCACATGAATGTTGGTAAGGCGTCAGGGAATATACTAGAAGCACACGGCGGACACGGTCTATAAAAGCACGATGTCGAACACAATTCGAATGAAGTGACAATGTTTGCGTGCGAGGTCGTCTGTGTGCGTGCGAGGACGTTTGTACACTTGTAAATGTGTGTGTATCAGTACGCGGGCCAACGATTCACTCTCCATCTCCAGATGAAACAAATGACGGTAAGGGCGAGTTGGGCGCGAGTTGCGCGCCGGCTAGATTCAGGCGGGTGATTCCGTGGCCATTCCGTATGTGGTACTATTAAATATTCTGTGCTAGAAGGTTACAAATAAAAATACGGATGTCGAACCTCAACAAGGTCAAGTGACGATTCTATAGTGCACGGAAAAGGAATCTCACTATAAATTCTCGGATAAACCTGTTATTCGGGACGCAAAATGACTGCTAAGTGAGTCAGTAAATCCCCATTGAAGTTTTTTTATTGCATGATTATATATCTGGACGATTATCTGCCTCTATTATCTGGTCGCGCATACTAAGAACCGTCATTTATATTTGACTAACAGGAACAGAAGTGTAATCTTGTTTGATAATCAAATGAATGACTGTTAATTATATTCCTAACTATTTACATTTTTAAGGCAAATAAATACCTTATCGATGTATGTATAGGATATTAATAATTAGTTTACTCATACTGTGTTGGATCTCCACTATGTCAAAAATTAATCATAAATTAGCACTATAAGGTCCTAGGCTTTTAGGTACTTCGTACAGAAAACAGACAAAAAACATAATGCTTTCATATCAATGACCACTTCGTGTTATGTACACAGTTGTATTTTAAAACTCTGCGGAGCAAAGGTGCAATTTCGCTCCATCCATTTCGATCTCGACTGGTCTAGGTGACGGCTCTAAATCAAAATATAAAATACTTCTGCCCGCGACTTCGCCCGCGTGGAATTCGGTTATCGCGTTTCCGCGGGAACTATGCGTTTTTCCGGGACAAAAAGTAGCCTATGTCCTTTCCCGGGACTCCAACTATCTCCATACCAAAGTTCATCCAAATCGGTCCAGCGGTTGAAGCGTGAAGAGGTAACAGACAGACAGACAGAGTTACGTTCGCATTTAAAATATTATAGTATGGATGCTTCTAGAGTTCTAGAGATTGGATACATTTAACAAATAACTGGACGTCCACAGCCATGCTTCTGCTAGTCCGCGTCCTGCTACTCCACATCGGGACGACCTTCCTCCAGGGCATCATGATCAGCGTGCCCTGGCTGCAGTTCCTGCTGCTGGTCGCGAAGTTCGTCTACGCCATCGTGAAGCTACACAAGTTCCCTGTCGTCCCGCCGACCATGAGCACGAAGCTAGGAAGTGATAGAAGTGAGTTAGATGTAATAGTACATTACAGACCTAGGGTGGTGAATTCGTAAATGTCCCAGATCACAGGTTTCTGTGCGCCATAAATATACGAATTACCGCCCGTGGTTTGTCAAAAGTTTTACGCCTTGCCTTGGCCAAGAAGTGAGATTTTCTCTCCGTTTAGCGGGCAGAAAATCCCACTTTACGGCCAAGGGTGATGTAAAAACTATATATTAATTAAGTGAAAATTAGATGATGATGATGATGTCCTTCAAGATGTAGTTCACAAGGACTGTAAACAAACCTGTTACTGTAGATGCTAGTTCCAAAAATTGTGGAGCTGAAATTCTTCAAGAAAGGCAACCAACAGCCTATGGAGCAAGAGTATTGACCAAATCTGCAGAACAGAGCAGCTTAGAGTATTAGTCCTTCATCATTTCAGCCGAAAGACGTCCACTGCTGGACATAGGCCTCCCCCAAGGCTCGCCACTCAGACCGGTCCTGTGCTACTTAAGATGGAGCGACGACCTCGTCAGTCCTTATTACTAACAAAAATAAATACCTATGGGTGCGTTCCGTATCGCGCTCACAGCGCTTTGAGCGCATTTCGGGACACTTTGTGAGCGTGCTCACAGCGCTCAGGAAATTGATGACGTCATCGATCGACGCTCACGGTGCTCACGCTGCGGGGCATGGGCGCTGTGAGCGCAAACGTCAAAGTGACGTTTGACTATACAATTGACAGGACATGATTCCCTATTTAAAAAAAAAGTTTGACGGTTATTAGAGTTGGCGCCGTGAGCGTGCTTATGATCGTTCCGAATCAAAAGTGCGCTCACACGGTCGTGAGAGTGACAATCGATACTTATGAGCGTTGTGAACGCTGTGAGCGCTTTGAGCGCGATACGGAACGCACCCTATGTAGTTACTTACTAAATCCACAGATTAGACACAAATCTTAAAATTAGAGAAGGCAAAATAGTGATGATTGTGATAGAAACAAATGTGTAATAATACTGTGGAGACTGGCCGAGTACAATCGGTTAGTTGACACATTTTCTTCCAAAAATAGGTAATTTTAAGCGTAGAACTGTTTTTGTTTAATATTTTTAGTCTTTTTATAGCCATTGTAATGAACGCATCTCTCAAAATATAATATCAATTCAACATAAAATCTATTATTTCATAGTTAAGGCAGTGTTAGGGCAGTAATAGGGCCAGTTTTCAAGATTTAGATATTTTAATAAGCTAGACATCGTCTTCGTGTCTTCGGATTCCACCGCTGATCTCCGTGCCTGCAGCATCTACCTGAGCTAACATCAATCCCCCTCTACAATACCTACACCCTACACAGAGTGTAAGGCTGCGTTTCCACCTGAGCTGAGATGATCGAGGATGCGGTAAATGAAGTGTTTCTATTGGTTTATGAAAAACACATCCCTCGCAACGCATCCTCGCTCATCTCAGGTGGAAACGCAGCCTAAATATGTACCTAATAATAAATCAGAATTTTAGTACATAATGTAGTGTTGTAGGAAAATGGAAAGAATTCGTTTATACCTATGTAGTTGGACGTGGTTAGACGTAAACTGAGCATTTACCTAATTTGAAGATTTTTTGCGATTAGAAGAAAAAAAAAGTTAAGACGCTTGTTGAAGTCAATACACATGTTCTTCTGAAATAGAAAATGAAAATGAAAATATTTATTCAGCAAATAGGCCACATCTGGGCACTTTTACACGTCACTTTTAAATGAATTTACCAGCGCTTCCTAGACCCATTGCTTGAGAAGAAGCGCCGCAACTTTACGTTAATATGTATAAAAATACATATATAGGTACATACTAAAATCACATTTAAGGGATGTATAGTCCCTAACTTAAACTTAAATCTAAGATCTCAGAGATGGTCTTATATTAGGTACAAATTAATGAAAATATTAACAGTTACTTTTATTTATTCTACAGCCCTATTCCGCAGCCTTGGCCGCGTTCTCCGCAGTGGAGTGGCGATGCTCCAGATTCTGGCCATGGCTCTGCTGGCCGCTGCCATGTGGGGCTTCGGGAGCCAGGAGGCCGTATTCTCAAAGGTAACTTACACCAGAGACTGTCAATCTCCCTACATTACGGCGTACATCGGAAATAGCCAGGGGCTTCTAATTTTCATACTCCGCCTGTACAGCGCCATCTAGATGTTGCTCATGGAGTTCAAATTTAAATGCAGGCTACCTAGGCAGCGACATCTATTATCGCATTTAACACTTATTTCGGGCGCTCACTGATTTGTTTTAAGGTTGTCCTTCTAAGTTTATCTTATTTTTCTATTGTTACACTATTATCTTCACACGTTTGCTGTATAATTTTTGTTTTCATAATTCGGACTACTTTCTGACTAGTATGGGCCATCAACGTGCTAAGTAGGTAATTGTGATTATGACGATCTCGATAGCAAATTGCCTTCTTATGCACTGACGGTTATTAAGTATTATCATTAAAATAAAAGGCTTGTAATAGAGACAGGGGCTATATTTGAAGTTTTAAAATAGGGATCTCCCTGTTCCCTATAGGATCGCTCACGCGTCGTGTGAACTTTAAGCAGCTAGATTTAAAGTTCAACTTGACGCGTGAGCGATCCTATAGGGAACAGGGAGATCCCTATTTAAGACTTCGAATATAGCTCCAGATCCATAATGCCAATGACCCGCAGTTTTTTGAGCAAGAGCAATGTAGTAGGTAGTTAGTGATTGTTTTTTGACATTTAATCTCTTTATCGTCCCCTCAAGAAAATGAAAATGAAAATGAAAATATTTATTCAGCAAATAGGCCACATCTGGGCACTTTTACACGTCACTTTTAAATGAATTTACCAAGGATGGGCAAAGAAAATCTTGACCCACTTTCTAAATTCGAGCAGTAAAGTGCATTTTACGCTAATCTTTAACTAAATTCTATTATTATTACTATATACGATGGCAGTGAGCGGTTACCGCCGTGTCTTATTTTATTTCGAGATAAGATAGCATCCATTATGTTATTTCTCAGTCTCAGTATCTTTCAAGATTAATTAAGCTTGGGTGTGATATGAACGCAGTGAAATAGGGATGACGACAACTTTTTGTCGTGTCTAGGAGTTCGATCTATTTATTTAATTATACAATGCAACCATATACATTTTTCTTAATATAGGAAATCTACCGATGACTTATTTATACACTAGCTTTTAGCGTTCCCGCGGGAACCATTCGATTTTCCGGGATAAAGAGTAGCCTTTATGTTGACCAGTGTTATAAACTACCCCCATACCAAATTTTGTTATAATCCGACCAGTAGTTTTCGAGTTAAACCCGGACATACATACATACTTACAGTATTTTTTTCTGAAAATCGTTATTTTGTGTTCAGTAGGTATCGTTTATACGAGGGGTGATCCAAAAGTACTGATAATCAGTATGAAAGACACATAAAATGTTTAATAAAATAATTTATTTTTCTACGTAATCTCCTTGCAAGTCTACACACTTTGACCATCGTTTCTCCAGACCACGAATTCCTTTAAAAAAAATATTTTTCTTGACCCTCCAAAAATGCCTCCACAGCGGCCATTACCTCGCCATCATTTAAAAATGAAAGCCGTGGAAAGAGATAAAAGTCGCTGGGGGCTAGGTCTGGCGAATATGGTGTTCCAGCAATTCGAACCCTGAATCACGGATGGCAGCCATCGCAACGCCGGCCTTGTGGGGCGGTGCGTTGTCCTGGTGAAACAGGATGCCAGCTCGAAGTTTATCCCGCCGCTTTTCTTTGATTGCCTCTCTCAATCTGCGTATTTGGTCAGCGTAGTAGGAGCCCGTAATAGTGGTTCCCTTTTCCAGGTATTCGATCATTATGACTCCCTCAGCATCCCAAAACACTGAAGCCATGACCTTACCAGCGGAGCTTGCTACCTTGAATTTCTTCGGTGTAGGGGAAGACGCTCGCTTCCAGGTCATGGATATTGCTGTTTGGTCTCAGGATCTAAATGGTGGATCCAAGACTCGTCCATGGTTACAAACGCAAAAATGTTTCGGGATCAGTTTGATATTTGTCAAGGTTAGACTTCGAAATCTCACATCGTATTTTCTTTTGTCCAGCCGTTAACATTCTAGGCACCCAACGAGCGGAGATTTTGTGTAGTTCATCAGTTAAGATTCTTTGAATGCTGCCATACGAGATGCCTGTGAGCTCAACTAGATGCCTTCAACTCAACTAGATAGTCATCCTTCTATCTGTTAAAACGAGATCATGATTTTTTTCGACGTTTTCTCCAGTAATGGCGTCAGATGGACGGCCTTTGCGATGTTCATCTTGAGTGGATGTTCTTCCCAAGTTAAACTCCTTTGACCACCGTGCCACTGTGGAATACGGTGGAGCGGACTCGCCCAGTGTTCCCATTAATTCAGCGTATATATCTTTAGTACACATTTTATTCAAACAGAAGTATTTAATAACCGCTCTCACCTCAGTTTTCTCCATCATTGCGTTATTGTTCCGACTGCTCGTGAAAAAACAGCTGCAACTCTCTGACAGATACATATTTTTCATTTTTTTATTTACTAAGGAGTCTTTATAGCCAGTAACGGCATACCTATTTATTTTAATCCGATTCAATAAGTATTCAGTTATCATTACTTTTGGATCACCCCTCGTATAGTCCCCTCGAATTGATAGTTTATTTAATTTTCAAGTTTAAGACGCGACTTTCTTCTACAGACTTATTATTAGTAATAGATAATAGATGAACTTAAAGAGTTCTAAGAACGCTCCTTTCTTCATACAAACAAACGTAGTTACGTTTTATTTCGCAAACCACTTGTCAGATTGTGTGACGGGAGAGAAGCGTGAGTTTATGTATGTAAGTATTTAACTTAGTATGGATTGCATTACAGATGAAATACCACGTGGTTCCCGGCATTGGCACTATTTGGGAGATGGGTTCGTCCATCCGGGCCCTGTTCGTCATTCTCGGCGTTACTGTAAGTAAATTAGGAAAGTCTCCACTGCAATAGCAATGTAGGTTAGGTTCGCTAGTTATCTATATAAACGCACGAAGGGCAAAATGCTTAGAAACATCTTTTATATTAGGGGTCCCGCGTAGCAGGGACCCGTCGACGCAGTCGCAATCGTAAGTGAAGAAAGTCAGTCAATATCTATTGTCATGTACAGATACCTTACTAACGAATTTAACTTAGAGGTACTTACTACATTCGGGGACAAAAATCCATTCATAACTACATCAGTTCCGGGAGGGATAGTTTAGAAGGTATAGGTATAGGTGTATTTTTTCTACCTATCAGTGAAATAACGCTGAGTTATTTTTTAATTAGAATTAATTAAAACCTTTTTAATTACCGATGAGTTAAGGTTAAAGGGTCTACATTTTTCTTCCTCTTATCTTTTTAACCGACTTGAAAAATATCCGAAACGTTATTGTGATTTCCGACATCGGTGTCTTTCGAAGTTTGAAGACTGCACCAGAAAGAGGGTTATGTTTTTCGAGTATATGTACCTATGTTTTTCGAGTATGTATATTTCTTTGGCACGCTCTGCAGCCTAAACGCCTTGGATTTTAGCTTGTTAGGTGTCGTTAGATTCGTCCTGATTGTGAGAGAAAGTTTGAACCTATGCAGTCGGGCTTTTTCATTATTTACCCGACTGCGCATACCCGTATGTATGTTAGTATGTATGTACGTATATTTCTTTGGCATCCTCTGTAGCCTAAATGGCTTGATGGATTTTAGAATGCGAGGTGTCGTTAGATTCGTCTTAATTGAGAGAGTGACACCGAGTATATCAAAATTGCAAAAAAAATTACTGACTTTCGGAGGAATTTTAAACGTTTCCAAAATTGTTCTTTCAAAGCCTATCGAGTTGGGTATCAAAATAGAGTGTATGAACGGATTACAAAAATATATTTCTTCCGAGAACGTGTAAGCTGTGGAACGATCTTCCTCCTGAGGTGTTTCGGTCGCGCTATGACATGGGGGTCTTCAAGAAGCGAGTGAATAGAGCTCTTAAAGGCCGGCAACGCATTGGCAGCTCCTCTGGTGTTGCACTTGTCCATGGGCGACGATGACTACCTCCCGTCAAGTAGCTCGTCTGCTCGTTTGCCCCCCTATAGTATAAAATATATCGGTCGGGTACCTATATTATTTTTCTCAAAGATGCTCGGAAATGTTCGTGTTACTTTCAAAAAAAGAAGACGCGAGGCTGTCCATTGCCGGCCTTGGCCAGCAAAAACATTATTGTCGTGTGTGTTTTTTTTAATTCGATTGCTATTTAGACACGTCTGTAGAGAAACTGACAAATCCATGGAGGTAATAAGTACAACTTCCATGTCCAAATCATCCACGATCATGAAAGTAGTAAATACTGATGTGGGGTAACTGCGCCTAAATTTATTTCGCCCCTATGCCTCGTAAACAGCCAACTACTAGTTGAGTAATATTTATAGGTTTCGATATATTTATGTTAGGCGCACTTACCCCACCCTGGCGCACTTGCCCCGACTGACCGTACGTATTTCCTCGCTGTTTGAGAAAAGCATTATATATATACCTCGGCCGCAATTGCGATTGCCGGACTCGTACTAATAGAAGGCTTCGCTTTGCTCAGCCTTCTAACTGACTCGTCCGGCGATGCGCTACTTGGCGGCCTCTGCAATAATGTACTATTATTTGAGTTATTTAGTTAGGTATTTTTTTCCATCATTCCAGCTTGCCGGCTTCCTGTACACAGAGCCGGTGATGCCAGTGTTCAAGCCGCGGCGCGCTGCCAGCAACTCGGCGCGCATGGCGCTGTACTGCGTCGTCCTGTTCGTGGTGATGACGGCGGCGCTGAGCTGCACCAGGGGGCCGGTCGCCGGGCTCCACGACGGCGCTTACAACCAGCCTGCTTGTGGGCGGTCTTGCGGGTTAGCATAGAGAAATAAAATAAAATAAAAAGAATAGCAGAGCCTATACTACAATGCGTTCGCCGGAACGCGGGTTAACACTAGATCGACATCTAGCGTCCAGTGGCTGAACCCCGATTACCCGACCGTTTAGCAGTTGCTCCGTTACTTGAAGCTAGCCGAACGCAATAGTACATTACAGACCTACGGTGGTGAATTCGTAAATGTCCCAGAACTTTACGAATTACCGCCCGTGGTTTGTCAAAAGTTTTACGTCTTGCCTTGGCCAAGAAGTGAGATTTTCTCTCCGCGTAGCGGGCAGAAAATCCCACTTTACGGCCAAGGGTGATGTAAAGCATATTTTATTGCTTAACAGTTTACAACTTACAACCCGAAGTCTATGTGTTATAAGAGGATTTCAAAAAAGAGTTCTAGTTATATTATTACTTGTAAATTGTTTAGAAATCACTTTGCGTTCTATGTTCTAAATACATTGCGTTTGCGTTACTAACTGATGACTGTCTGTTGACGCGCATAGCCGAAACTAACTGGCCGCAGAGAGCTGAATTTTGGCATGAAAGAAAATTCCTTTGGGAGCTTAGGGGGGCGCTAATAAGGATTCCAAGAAATTCCTACGGTTACGGGATGAAATGAAATTTTTAATTTATTTTTTACTGGCTTCTGCCAGCGACTTCGTTCCGCGTGGAATTCGGTTGTAGAGTTCCCGCGGGAACTGAGCTTTTTTAATAAGGAATAAAATTAGATTTAGTCATTAATGAAATATTTTATTCCTGATTTTCATTATATTTTTATTTTGTATTCTTTCTGACGATCTCAATGTGAAATTCTCTTATTTTGACATGTAAAATATGCTGTAATTTGATATTGAGAAATAAATGTCTATGTCTATGTCTATGTCTAATAGACGTACAACAAAGTATTAAGAGTTTTCTCGAAACCAGCAATGTATGTCTACTGACATGAATACAGTGACGGGGTCAGTATTTACTTTTTTTATAAAGTTAAGGGTCTCAGGTAGGCGAATCACAAAACATTTCGCGGTCTGTGATTTTTGCACACGAATATGCCTTCAGCGCCTGAACTTTACCTAACACCTTTTCCAACAACTTAGGTATATTTACTAACCACCACGCGGTCATTCCATCTTGTTAGAGCCAACTGAGAGTCGGTGAAGATGTGTGTGAAGTCCCCAATCCGCACTGGGCCCGCGTGGGGACTATAGCCCAACCCTCTCGTCATGAGAGGAGGCCTGTGCCCAGCAGTGGGCCGTAAATAGGCTGTTGTAGTAGAGAGTCGTTTCCCGGTGCGCGTACGCCATTCGAGAACATTCTATATCCAACGTTAACCCATCATACCTTAAGACACATAGATGTCTGCAAACCTGTTCTTCGATAAAAAAAAAACAAACTCTCAAAAAACAAAACCCTCGCGGTTCAGAACTTACAAAAATCTAGTTAGAAGGACCATATTTCAAAAATGCGGGTATTCTTGCAGCTGCGACCGGCCGTGGACGGAGTTTGCTCCCGTATGCGTGACGGAACAGATGACCACTTACTTCTCGCCGTGCCACGCTGGCTGCGCCTCCTTCGACACCGTCGGCGATGTCGGGTGAGTGACCAGTGACCACATTACCAGTCATCACACTTTGATGTAGTCATTCTGACGTCAAAGATAGCCACGCATCTATACCACACTCTACTCTACTACTACTACAGCCTATTTGCGTCCCACTGCTGGGCACAGGCCTCCTCTCATCAAGAGAGGGTTTGGGCTATATACATGGTGGGTCAGAAAATATGGCAAATAATTAACCCACAGTATCGGCTATCGATCCTAAGTATATTGTATAGGTCTTTAATTTTTTTTGAGTTGGTAAAAAAAAATATTTGTATAGGATTCAGGCGTCGCTCACACAACCAATCCCATATGCATTTTTTTTTACCAACTCAAAAAAAATTAAAGACCTATACAATATACTCAGAGTCGATAGCCGATACGGTGGGTTAATTATTTGCCATATTTTCTGACCCACCGTGTATAGACTTGTATTTTCACAGCGTGTACTCTAACTGCTCGTGCGCGGGCGCGGGCCGCGCGACGGCCGGCGCGTGCGGCGACGGAACCTGCTACGTGGCCTACGGACTTCATTCGCTGCTGTTCTCCTCGGCTGTTCTAGCTAGCAGTGAGTTACATCCAACACTACATACATACATCCTACTTATTACCACAACTGGGGCTATATGATAGGGATCTCCCTGTCCTGTGAACTTTAAATCTAGCTGCTTCAAGTTCACGCGACGCGTGAGCGATCCTATATGGAACAGGGAGATCCCTATTTTAAGACTTCGAATATAGCCAGGGCGTCTACCCGAGTCCACGAAGTGATTCTATAGGGAACCGGAAAGGAATCTCCCTATAGCTTCTCCGATAGACATGTTATTCGAGACGTTAAAAGTGACTGCTAAGTGAGCCACTAAGATCCCACAGTTCCAACGTCGTTCGGAGCATAAAGTAAGATAGCTGACCCCGCGCAGTCCATTCGTGACCGTGTATGAGTAATAAAAATTAGAAGACTGCCTATCCTTATTTGGGATATGGGAAATCTTACTAACCACCCTATGTATGCACTCGAATAAGGTCCCAAATCTTTTGATTGCCAGTATTTAGACTATCTATGAATAAAGTAAAATGGATTCGAATATTATTGTGCAAGGAACGTGCTGTCTCGCTACTCGCTCATACATATAGAAAATTGGGAGACGGCCTTTACTTATGTTGGATACCGAAATAAGTGTTCAATACGATAATAGATGTCGCTGCCTGGGTAGCCTGCATATAAATTTGAAGTACATGAGCAACATCTAGATGGCGCTGTACATGCGGAGTATGAAAAGTTGGATAGCGCCCTGGCTATTTCCTATGCATAGTTCAGTAAGTATTTTTTCTCAAACATGCAATGAAATATTGATATTATGTTACGTTCTTCTTATTAGCCTGGGAAGTATCACGTTCCAGGCGCGGCTAGACAATTGGTCTATAATGAAATTTCATACAAACGTTGCAGGCCTAGGCCGGCAACTCGCTTTTTTTTAATTTCCATTTGATATATTTGTGACACAGCTACTTGGCATTCGGCCATTAAAAAAAAACCTACAAGCAATATTTACTCTATGGTTTGCCATGACATTCTGCCAATACAGCTATTAAAAAAACATGAACTATATTTGCTACATAGGTATCGCTGTTTTATTTATCTAAAAAAGGCAAAATATATTATACATAAAATATTACTTTCTTTATTTATTTCATTGCATGTTTGAGAAAAGCACTATACATACATCGGCGGGGAACGGAAGTTGTCGGCCTCGTAACTACCCGGCCTCACTTCGTTCGGCCGTATATAATACTCTGCCTGCAACATCCTCCTTCCCGGCCTCTGTAGTAATGTACTATTTCTGGTCCTTTTTTCAGCTCTGGCGTTCGTATGGCTAGGGTCCGTGATGCTAGAGAACGTGGACCGTCGGGACAAGTCGGTGGCCGCCGGACTGGCCTCGGGAGTCGTCTCGCTCTTCGCCTTCGTAGCCGCGCACGGGTTCTTCATGTGGATCGGAGGTTAGTCACCATTGACCGTGATACGGGCCTGTGCCCAGCAGTGGGCCGTAAATAGGCTGTTGTAGTAGTAGTAGTAGACCATGATACAATAAATCAATAATAATAATAAATATCTTTGGACATTTCACACATATTGACCTAAGCCCCAAACTAAGCAATGCTTGTATTATGGGTGCTAGACAACGATATAAATACTTATATAGAGAAATACATTCATATACAATATACACGGTGGGTCGGAAACTATGGCAAATAATTAACCCACAGTATCGGCTATCGATTCTAAGTATATTGTATAGATCTTTATTTTTTTTCGAGTTTGTAAAAAAAAATTGTATATGGGATTGGTTGTGCGAGCGACGCCTGAATCCCATACAATGTTTTTTTTTACCAACTCAAAATAATTAAAGACCTATACAATATACTTAGAATCGATATCCGATACTGCGGGTTTTAATTATTTGCTATAGGATCTGACCCACCATGTATAAATACTAAACATCCATGACTCGAGAACAAACATTCGTCGTGTTCATCACACAAAGTTTGCCCCGAGCGGGGTTCGAACCCGCGACCATCGGAACAGAAGGCAGGGTCACTACCAACTGGACCAATCCGGCCGTCAATAATATACTTCGCCAGGTACCTATGCCACTCCGGCATTCTGTTGTAGTGTGGGTGACACCCGAACGTCATTCCCACTGCTGTGTGTTGCAAGTGGTGTATTAAAATAATCCCCGAACCCCATGTATCCTGTGAGTGTTTTCATTAAATTATTACATTCATTTGTTTTCAACTTGTCCCATTTTGTGTGCTTAAACAAGTAAATGACAATTGTAATGCGCAATAATTTATTTTGCATTATAACGGCAGAAAATATTTCCTTCACTTTTGTTTTATTGCAATAAAGTGGCAACTGGTTTTTGACGTACGGGTGTCACGTAACCCGGATCAGCAGACCTGGTTTTCTTAGACCATGCCATTAACAGCCTCAAAGCCTATGTTGTTTGCCTCCAAAAGTTGCTAACGCATTCACTGCCACTTCCGTTTTTCGAACTTTCGCTAGGTGCCAACGTCTGTCATTGAGGGAACATTGCAACGCACATGTGCGTTCAAGGCACAGCGGGAGTCAGCAAAACGCATATATGCGTCGGTGGCAGTGAATGCGTTAAATAAGACCGCCGAGACTTTCACGGACGCAGGGATAGGGAATTTCCCTATGTACCGTTCCGAATAGAGCCCCAGGTTATTTACATCTAGCTCTTATATTTCTACATCTCTTACATCTCTATATTTTTTTCTGTTCCAGCATCCACTTGCGCGCAGTTCCGCGGCGAAAGGTGTTTAATCCAGAACTCTCAGTTCGTCCCGTGGGTCGGGTACTCCAGCGCTACCCTCGCCGGAACCTCCGCCCTCGTCAGCGTCACCAGCTCCATCATCCTCTTCAGGCGGAGAAGAGCAGAGAAGAGGCTGAAAGATGCGGAAAACATAGAGCTTTCTAGCTAGTTAGTCCAAGCGATGACCGCTAGATGGCGCTGAACGAGTAAATAGACTTGAGAGCTAGCGCCATCTAGTGACGCGTGTACATATTGTTGAGTATTGCCAATAATGCCAAAGATCGTGCGTAATGACTTCTTTTCTTTCGTGATAATATTTGGGATGGGTTGTTTGAACATTCCAAAGATCGAAAAATGTTAAATTTAGCAGCCAGTATAGTTGGTTGTTACGATTAAAAAGTCTGTTTGGAGGACCCACCCGAGTAGAACGAACGAATACTCAAGTTATTTAAACATTTAAGTTATATGTATATGTTTTGCTCAAGTTTCTCTGATACTTTTTCAATAACTAGTGAAAATGGTGACACAGAGATAATATATAAATACTTAGGCAACTTTAGGTTTTAAGTACCTATGTTTAAATGCAAAGAGTCACAGCGACTCTGATGACTATATTTTTCTTTACGATACTCTTCCGTTAAATAATTGTTGTGAGCGAGACATTCATTACATAAACAGTGAATTTAGAATAGGTATTATTGTTGAAAAATGGTGATAAGATATAAAAAAAAAAAAGAAAAATCAAAGAGTAGTTTTATTTCAATCGGGGCAATCATTTACTTTTACATCACCCTTGGCCGTAAAGTGGGATTTTCTGCCCGCTACGCGGAGAGAATATCTCACTTCTTGGCCAAGGCAACATGTAAAACTTTTGACAAACCACGGGCGGTAATTCGTAAAGCCCCATATTGCATATTTATTTACTATATACGATATCATTCATCTGGGAAATTTGGTCGAATGAAAAAATACACGTGAGGTTGTGAGGGAGGGGGGGTTTGGGAGAGAGCCAAGAACCTCACCAAATATCACCAGGGGGGGAGGAGCGGTCAAAAAGCAGCCTATAAAACCTCGTGTGATTTGTGCACAAGCACTGTACTTTGATTGAGCAGTACTAAAATCCTATTTAATAATTGAATACACCTTCTCATACGATATTCAATTCAATTCAATTCAATATATTTATTTTGGACCCATGATCCATAATTTGTTAGTAGTACAATAATACTTACTGACTAGGGGTTAGTATACAAGTAAAACACAATATTAAATAATATGCAAATAGGTACAATACAACATAGTCAAATAAATATATTAAGGTAGCAATTTATCTTATGACAAAATAGCTCCTCGGATAAAACAAGGCGCTCTCACTGAGCGAGTGTTTCTTTATATTTTGGACACCGATACTTGAATTGGCTATGGGGGAAAAATGACAAAGTGCTTGATTCTTATGGATAGGAATAACCTTCCGTTATAAGAGAAAAAAATCTGAGAATTTTCCGTGGCGTAGATTTTGAAGAAACGTGACGCGAAATCTGCGGCACCGAAAATTCTGAGTTTTTTTTCTCTTGATACGGAAGATTATTCCTGTCCATAAAAAAATCGAGCAAATTGTCATTTTTCACCCATAGCCAATTACGTAATTATACAGAGAAAATTACAAAAACGTACTGGCACAGTAATTATTTTTACATCACCCTTGGCCGTAAAGTGGGATTTTCTGTCCGCTACGCGGAGATAAAATCTCACTTCTTGGCTTCTTGGCCAAGGCAAGATGTAAAACTTTTGAGAAACCACGGGCGGTAATTCGTAAAGCCCCAGATCGCATATTTATACACAGAAACCTGCGATCAGGGACATTTACGAATTCACCACCCTAGGTCTGTAATGTACTATTGTTATCCACTCAAGGTCACGAGGGCTGTATAATATACTTGTTTGGTACTCCGTGTGGTATAATAACTTTTTTCAAAAATAAATTTTAGAGACACGTTTTTATTGCTGACTTTACTTTTTTTTTGTAAAACCTTCATCTACCCTTCAAGACGAATCAAACGAGCCCAAATTCGATGGGTTTATGTAGTTTTTTTACGGAGTTCCTATGGCCACCTTCCAGCTCCATCATCAGATCAGCTCCACGTCATCATAATATTGCATCGTCACGCGATTTACATATTCGTGCAAAATTTCAGCTCAATCGGAAATCGGAAAGTGGGTTAAAGACTTGCAAGATTCCATTACATACTCGTAGTTACATACAGTTCGACCTAATAAAAGCGTGTTAAAAATACTCTCTCTCTGTTTATTGAACACAACATATAAAAAGGTAAGAAAAATGGTTACAAAACAAGAGGTATGGTATACAGCAGGCGGTCTTATCGCTAGGTAGCGATTTCTCCGAGACAACCTTTGGAGGTACCTATTTCCATCGGTTCATTTTGGCTGATTTTGGTTCATCTACGCTGAGATTGTTTTTTAATTTTTGTGTACGGTGTTGGACGTTATTGATACTTTTGTAAACTCATTACACTAATTAAAATAAAACCATGTTTTTAAAGACAATCCCGGTATTCAAATGATTTACTTGATAATTGATATACATATTCATGAAACTTTTGCGCAGTGCATAATAGAACGCACTGCGTTTCGTTATCCATTTTGACAATCACCTGATCGCCTATCTGTCAAAACTTCGCTGCGTGCGTTCGGCGTCGCAGTCGCAATTTTATTTTAATAGTTTATTTACTGATAAAAACCTCATATAATCGTGTATAATACCCAGTGATAATGGCTGAAACGGGGGATATGAATAAGAAGGTACGGAATACGTTTATGTGATAGATAAGGCGTAGTAGTGTGTATTTATCTGCGTTAACCTTGCTGCTCTATAGAGGTCACGTTACGATTACACCTAACAAACAGACGCTGGAAACGCGAGATGATCGTAGAGCGTAAATATATAATAAACGTAATTAACTTGAATGACTGACAAGAATAGAATTACATGGCGAGTTTTTTAGGCCATTGTAGGTATGTTTTAGTTACCAATTGCAGATGATCCAATAATATACCTGTATACCTGTTTTTGCGTTCTTGATAATAAGCTACTTTATAATAATCTCATGATTAGGAAGGCAGATTGGTATCTCTTGTGATTGTATTTCACAAGCAGCTGTCAAAGTTGCAAATGCTTTGAAATTTGGAGACATTTTAGTTCTTTGCTAAGTTTAGAAACTTAATTAATTGAAGATTGAAATGTGTTTAAATCATAATATAAATAACGCAATGATATCCTTGGTAATTAAGTAGTGTAGTTAAGTAAAAGAAATAGCCAAGGAAATAAAATAACTAAAATTCAAGTATCATAATATTCATAATTATGATTCCTAAGTTCAAAGTAAAACCAGGAATTAAATGGCTGAATCAACTTTTTTATGTCAATAGTTGCCATGGTTACTGTCCCCTGGGCCACTTTTAAAACTGCTATTCTGTGGGTTTAAATAAATGTGGGGTTTCTTTGCCATTTTCAATCCCTTCCCTAATTAAGTTAACTTTCTGAGTGTCTTAGAATTCTATATTGTAACAGTTTTTCTAAGAAACCCCTCTCATTTTGTCCCTTGGACAATGGAACAGAATAACAACAAGAAATAGTTGATTGACCAAAATAACAGTCATATTTCTGGTGTATGGCTTTCAATATTGATACTAACATAACAGTACCTATGTAAACTTTGTACAATATAATTTGGATACCATTACCATTGTTCACTTATTGCACCTTTTCAAATTAACCAATTTACTGATGGATGTATAAAAAAATCTATACATTTATATATCAAGCATACATTTATAATATACCTACTAAGTTTATTAATCTTAAGACCATTACTTCATTCCTGCCAATTATCATAATTGGATACAATATTTTACCTACTAATTAAGATCTTCTGGACCCACTGACTTTCTTTGCTAGAGTGACCTAATCCTTGCATCTTCCAGGCCAATCATCTCCGGCTGAAGCCTGGGGTAAGACCTGGCTAACAAAACTCATTGGCATGCTTGTAGACCTTGCATGAACCACGTTTAGAGCCTGAACTCATCTAATCTGTGTCATTTACACAGAGTCAGCATGTAAAATAAATTGCCCCCTTATAGTATTAAAAAAAATTGGCCACATACGGGGCACTTGTCACAAATTGGCCACATACGGGGCACTTGTCACAAATTGATTATCCGCCATCACCGTTGCTTCCAAGACCTATTATTGATAATGAATGATAATAATCAACTTTTAGAATGACAAAATTAGAATGCTTCAGTTAATTTCAAATTACTTAGTAATTTTAAATTACAATTTAGGTTTTTTTTTAAGTAAAATTATCACCTTCAATATTTAAAGTAGGCACTAGTTCTCCATACTTATCTTATAGCTACCATAGCTAATAGTTGTATTATGCAATTCAAACACGGTTTTCGACTAGATACATATTTATTAGTGACGTTTCTAAATCAAATAAGTTTTTTTTTTTTTCATAAAAGTGACATGCTTCTTACAAATAACATCTGCCAAACTGCTGAGGAGTTTGTTGGCAGAAAAACCTTCAACGCTTTTTAATATTTCCGTAAATACACTCTTTAACATATAATAAAAAAAAAATACACATATATGCACTTAATATTAATATAATTATATATATTCTGTTTGTCAATATTTATATTTATAGCATTTGTTATAATCTAAATTACAATAGTTTATAAATTTTTCATGCTTGTTTTCCACATTTTACATGCATTTGCATAGTAACAATAAATACTCACTTTTTGCATGTTTCTTATACCTAGTTAATAGTAGTGAGTTGTGGAGTTGGTGGCGACTAGTGAGATATGGTAGGTAATGAGATAGTGAGGCATTGGACGGTATAGGTATAGACATCAACAGAAATGGTGTACTTAGAGGCTAATGATGAGAGATATTATCGTCAATGTGTTTGGGAATTTAACTCCATAGATAGATGAAAATGTCACCGCATTATAAACCTTTTGCTTTGTTTAAAATTTAGGGCCTCTGAACCCTGATTGCTGTGGACCAAAATTTTTATTCACAATTAACTTCTGCTTCAGCACGCTTCTAAATGGGTTCAGCCGTTTAGGCGTATAGAGGTAACTGAGAGACGGACAGTCAGAGTTACTTTCGCATTTATAATAATAGTATGGACAATTGGACATGTTCACCCACGTTAGCTATTTTTAAGAGTCGTCGTCAGGCGAGTTTCATAATAATATCGAGTGTTTTAAAGCCTAATTATGTACAGTTGCATACACAACTTTATCTACACTCGTAGCATAAATCCTCTAAGATGTTTCAAAATCAGTCCACAATGGCGGCAATTCGAATACGTCAGTGTTTCACATTCGATGTTCAAAAAGTTTAGACAATCGAGTCGACGTTTGAATTTGGGACAAACTTTTGTTATGTCTTATTGAAGAATATAGGCGGGAATTGCTGTTCGACAATGTTCGAAATTTGAACGTCATTACAACATCGAATTCGATTTTGTAAAATGAATTTTACCGCATGACCACAAATAGAAAATTCACTTTGACGGAACCTGCTGTCCATAACGGATGTCATTACCACTGATTTCTGAACGCATCATAGAGGATGTAGATAAAATATTATTTAAGCACCATATCTAAACAGCTGGTCACAGACCTCTTGTGATAACTTATCTGAACTTGTGTCGCAATCGTCCTCCATTATTCTTGTAGTATCACCCAGCCCGCGCATACACTAGACGTCTCCCGCCATTTTTTTAAAAGTGCGTTTTGGTTTTTCTCGTAAACATGGACATGCTTCATAAGGTATTTTTTTTTCTTATTCCGTTTAATGTTTCGTGGTTTTAATTTAGTATCAGATTTTGCCGTAGTTTTCTTTCATCCTATAAAAAAAATACATATATCCTCTACTACCTTTTCCCCGCAACTTCGTATGCGCAGAAATAAATGTAAAATCCCGTTTTTTCCCGTTCCCGTGGGAGTTTCGCAAAATCCTTTCTTAGCCTAAGCCTACGTCATAACATCTACCTGCATGCCAAATTTCAGCCCGATCCGTCCAGTGGTTTGGGCTGTGCGTTCATAGATCACTATGTCAGTCAGTCAGTCAGTCGCCTTTGAGTTTTATATATTTAGATTAGGGCTTTATTACATAAGATTGTATACGGTACCCTTGAACAGTTTCATATTTATAGGCTTCTGTTGTCTGTTAGTCGGTCAGAATTGGCTTTTATTGATGACTAGCCGTTTGCTCGCGACTTCGCTCTGCGTAGACTTAGAATTTGCGTACCCGATGAGATGATGATATTACATATAAGTAGTTATAGTTATAGAAGCATTGAAAAAAACTGGTTTGACTTGTAGAAAATCCGTTCCCGTGGATATATCGGGATAAAAAACCTATGACTTTGCTTAGGCTTCCTCACAACGTTTTCCTTGCAATCATCCTGTGATACGATTGTACGTAACAGCCTGCATCACCATGACTTGTCGGCTTTAAAATGCTCCATAGTGATGATTGCATCATTTGCATCGTCAAATAATGATAGGCAAACAGGCGTATGTTACGTTAGTAATTAGTCTGTTTGGACCAATTGGCGTTGGGCGGGGCATATTGAATAGCCGTGGTAGCCTAGTGGTGCGATCTCCGTCTAGCATGCAGAGGGTCGGGGGTTCGAATCCGGCTCGCACCTCTGTGTTTACTTATGTGCGAAATACAATTTAGTACTTACTGTGTTTTTCGGTGAAGGAAAACATCGTGAAGAAACTGCACGCTTCTGCGAAGAAATTCAAGGATGTGTCTGAAGTCCCTAATCTTCACAGGGCCCGGCCGGTGCCGTTTGAGCCGGTATGTAGCCCAAACATGCCCAAACCCTCTAGTGATGAGAGGTCTGTGCTGGCTGTGAAATTCAATAACGTAGTACCTAATACGGTTTTAATCACCTGAGCGGGTCAACTCCTAAATTACGTCTTCTTCTTTCTGAGACATTTATGTACGAATCCATACTTCCCTCCTAGTATTATAAATGTGAAAGCGTGTTTGCTTGTTCCTTCGTTTGTCCTTTCTTCACGTCGAAACGACTGGACCGAATTGAATGAAATACGGTATCGATGGAGATAGCTTGAGACCCTGGGAATACCATAAAATAGGATACTTCTTATACCGATTTTTCCACAGCAACGGATTTTCTACGGGTTTCATTTAAGTTTACGCGGGTGGAAGTCGCGAGCAACGGCTTGTAAAGAAATAAAAATTGGGCATATAGCAGCATACTGGTAGTAGATCCCAATATAACTAACATTCAAATTATCAGAATAGAACTGAAGTACTTAACTCCTAAACTTAGATTAAAATGTCTATAGTAGATACGGCTGGTTGTTATGTGCTGGTCGTTAGGACTGAAGTGAGTAATAGATGAAAAACTAATAGTCATCGATGTTTTATCTTAATCTGGAATGCGTTGAAATAATGAGATTTCAGAGTTGATACAGATTTTGCCAACGTAAGCGTTAGTTTAACAAATTAAGAGATGTTGTAGGATCTCGATGACATGTTTAGGGATCGCCCTGATTTTCCTGAAACCTGCACGCATCTGGGCAGTAATTCAAGGATGTGTGTGAAGTCCCCAATCCGCACTGGGCCCGCGTGGGGACTATAGCCCAACCCTCTCGTGATGAGAGGAGGCCTGTGCCCAGCCGTGAGACGCAAATAGGCTGTTGTAGTTGTAGTAATTAATTCGACTGAGTTATATAACTTCAAGTAGAAAGAATTCCTGTTCATGAAGTGACCGAGTCGTACAATATTTATTTCTCAATATTATGTAATAGCATATTTGAATTTAATTTATCGCAATGGATCACGGCCTTCGTATCAATCTAAACAAACTATTGTCCGGTCTTGTCACGTTGCATTTTGGACTATATTACCTTGGGTTAAGGTTGGGTCTGGGTTTGGCGAATAGGCTGGGGTCAACCAATGTCATTTGCGCTCGCGCATACTAAAGTGATATGGAAATGGAACGAATGAGAGAGTAAGGTTCACATTACTTACTACCTAAGGCTACTACGGCTTCTCTATAAGTTTCCTCACGTCTATCGATGCGGAATCGGCAATAGCCTTTAGATAAAAGCTTTTATCTACACTCATATCATAAATCCTCTATGATGCGTTCAAAATCGGCAGTAATGACATCCGTTATGGCAGCGAGGTCCGTCAAAGCCAATTTCCTATCGGTGGTCATACAGTAAAATTCATTTTACAAAATCGAATTCCATGCTGTAATGACGTTCAAATTTCGAACACAGTCGAACAGCAATGCCCGCCTATATTCTTCAGTCAGACAGAACGAAAGTTTGATCCAAATTTAAATGTCGGCTCTATCTCTAGAATATATGCTTTTTGAAAATCGAATGTGAGAAACTGAGGTGTTCGAATTGCCGCCATTGTGACTTTGAAGCGCGGATTTATAAAATGAGTGTAGATAAAGTTGTGTATTATATAATTAGGCCTTAAAACAGCCGTGCGGTAAAGGTCCTTAAAACCCCACTCGTGTTTTAAGGACTTATTATGTAGCAGTTACATAAACTACTATTATTAAAAAAAAAACATATTTTCCTGGATATTCTGACATATCATATTTGCCAAATCTTTCTAAGTTAAGTAATAAAAATCACTATTACTACTACTTCAGCCTATTTGCGTCCCACCGATGGGCACAGGCCTCCTCTCATCACGAGAGGGTTTGGGCTATAGTCCCCACGCGGCCCCAGTGCAGATTGGGGACTTCGCATACATCTTTGAATTATAAACGACTATAACTACATAATTTGAAACACCGCAAATAACTACTACTCTTATCATTAAAATTTCCTTAAGTGGTTTCGTTTAATTTAAAACCATTTATTTCTTTTAGGTACATTACATTACATAACGTTCCGTCCGCCATTATTTGGTTATTACAATTTGAACTTTATTTGTTAGCTGTTAAGCGATAACGGGGTGTACCTTGCCCTATTAGCATGTACCTACCTAGAACAAGTTACTGTTGTAAAATTACTTCTACGTCTGTTTATTTAACATATTGTCTAAATATAAACGAGTATAAAAAATAATAGTAAAAAAATATGTAAAAATATTAGCTGTTATAAAATGTGGCATTACCAACGATTTGGCTATTTTATAATATATCTACTACTACAATAGCCTATTTGCGTCCCACTGCTGGGCACAGGCCTCCTCTCATCACGAGAGGGTTTGGGCTATAGCACCCACGCATGCATTGGGGACTTCACACACACCTTTGAATTACTTCACAGATGCATGCAGGTTTCCTCACGATGTTTTCCTTCACCGAAACACTCAGTGGTAAATTCAACTTGAATTTCGCACATAAGTAAACTTAGAGGTGCGAGCCGGACTCCCGACCCTCGGCATAAGAGGCGGTAGGTCGGACCAATAGGCCACCACGCCTTAATAATATACCTAGTTATATATAATTCAATCATTTATTCAGCAAATTGGCCACATAGGGGCACTTTTACACGTCAGTAAAAGAATTTACATCACGCTTGGCCATAAAGTGGGATTTTCTGCCCGCTACGCGGAGAGAAAATCTCACTTCTTGGCCAAGGCAAGACGTAAAACTTTTGACAAACCACGGGCGGTAATTCGTAAAGCCCCAGATCGCATATTTATGGCCCTCACCTTCGGTTCGGGCCACAGAAACCTGCGATCTGGGACAGTTACGAATTCACCACCCTAGGTCTGTAATGTACTATTACCAGCGCTTCCTAGACCCATTGCTTGAGAAGAAGAGCCGCAACAAACTCAAGAAGAAGGCCTTTTTATAAAAACCAAAAGTAAATAAATCCATAGAGTTAGTTACACAATAAATCTTTACCTTTAAACGCGCTAATCTTATTTATTTATGCCATCCAGTTGTCTCAGAAATGGCTCCTACCTATCTCAGAAGTGAACAATATTCGGAATATGAGGTTTCACGGGAGCGAAAAATCGATCTAGCTAGGTTTCATAACTGTGAAAACTCTTCGTCCGGTAGCTGACGCCCAAGGTACAGGCATCGGCAATATCGGCATGGAACTTGAGCGGCCTGTAGGTACTACATCATCATCATCATCATCATTTCAGCCGAAAGACGTCCACTGCTGGACATAGGCCTCCCCCAAGGCTCGCCACTCCGACCGGTCCTGTGCTACTTGCTTCCACCGGTTTCCCGCGACCTTCACGAGGTCGTCGCTCCATCTTGTTGGAGGCCTACCGATAGCTCGTCTCCCGGTTCGCGGACGCCACTCGAGAACTTTCCGGCCCCATCGGCCATCAGTCCTGCGAGCAATGTGCCCCGCCCACTGCCACTTAAGGTTCGCAATTCTTCGGGCTATGTCGGTGACCCCAGTTCTGCTGCGGATATCCTCATTTCTGATTCTATCACGCTGAGAAACCCCGAGCATAGCCCTTTCCATTGCCCTCTGAGTGGCTTTGAGCCTTCTTATGAGACCCATCGTGAGCACCCACGTCTCGGAACCATAAGTCATCACTGGCAACACACACTGGTCGAAGACTTTCGACTTGAGACACTGCGGTAATTTGGACGAAAAGACACTGCGAAGCTTCCCGAACGCTGCCCAGCCGAGTCGGATTCGATGTAGGTACTACACTTAAAGCTAACACCAAATTTCTGAAAACCAAGTAGCAGTGAGTCGCTGATGAAAAAATAGGAAACTAGGTAAATGTTATAGTTTTATATACTTATTTATTTATTTATTTCGCGATGATGATGATGCAGCACGTTAGATTGTGCCCATCAAGGTTAGGCACCCGGCTACCGGCAAATAACCACCATGGCTAGCGCTCACACCGTATCATATTTTTATGTCGCTTACTAGTGTTAATTTGTTTAAAAAGAGGTTGAAAAGTTTCTCGTTGGGGAAGTGTATTTACTCAGTGGAGGAATTCTGCCAATTAGGAGTACCTCAGTATTTTTTTAGTTTTTAAACAACGATAGACTTTTATCCTTTATTCACTACCTATGTTCCTAACTACACTTAAGAAACTGGGACATAAACTGGGCAACCGCCCGGGGCCTCGCGCAGGCTTACAATAATCCAAGGTGTAAAAAAAAACTTACTAATTAAATATTTAGTAATCTCTGCTAATGCTTAGTACAAATCTATATACAAATTTCACCCCTTATAGTATTCGTTCTGAAGTCGTAAATAACGTAAAATTAAATATAATTTATACAGTAAAGAGTGAATTATTACAAAAAATCGGCCAAGTACGTGTCGGGCCACGCGCAATGTAGGGTTCCGTAGTTTTGTTATTTAATGCACAACATTTTTACTTGTACCCGTAAACTTGTACAGTCTACTTAGCAGTGAAAATTTTCCTATTAATTTTGTTATGTACAGTATGTCCTTTAGATAAATTGCACAAACAATTAGGGATGAAACGTGATATTTTTTCGATGAAAACAATAAAATGAAAAGCTCCTGAAATATTTTTACAATTGCAAAAACGCAAGATATCTGCCCTCCTGAGTGTCGTATTGACCTTTAATCAGCGGGATTTAACACAAAGCGTTATTCATGTTGTTTAAATAAAACAATGCAAAAAAAGTAAAGTATAAAAAAGCGGCCTTTTTAATGTACTTAAGCACTGCAGCTAGCCTTCTGGGCACCGTGCCCCAAGGCAGCGACTTTTTTAATTTTTTTTCCTGTTTTTTAGCTCTATTTTAACTAATTAATTTACCGACGTATTATTATTTTTTCATCTAAAGTAATACGATTTCTTTATTGTTAAAAACCCTGTCTGACAATCACAATGATTTAAAACGAAAAAAAAGAACACGTTTTTTTGTGATAATTCCTTGTTTTACTCAAAATAAAGGTAAAAATACGGGATTGTATTTTTTTCATCGATAAAATATAATCACGTTTCATCCCTAATCGTTTTGGAACTTCCAGGGACACATTGTATACTACTTCCATGAATACCATGATGTGTTTTTTTTTCAAAAACAATGGTTTAGCTGGCAGGGGGTGGGGAAAACTTCTATCTAGTAAAAATAAGCACTTTAAAGCTTAATACATATTTCACAAACGCATCCCTAAATTGAAAAACGGTTACCGAAATCCCAGAATATTATTTTAAGGACCTATGCAATGACGCAAAAAATAAGCGTGAGGCCACCCAGACTAGGGCCTCGCCCGGGGCCTCGCAAGCGCAAAGGCCGCCTCTGAATTCCCCCATTAAGAAGCCATAAGAACTCGAATGCGTTGCCTACCCTGAGGCCTAAGATGGAATGCCTCTGTGCCAGTTTCACCGGCTGCTTTAACCCCCTACCGGAACA